>OX235267.1:65150273-65335474 GCA_944472135.2 Trichobilharzia regenti
GATAGATAGATAGATAGATAGATAGATAGATAGATAGATAGATAGATAGATAGATAGATAGATAGATAGATAGATAGATAGATAGATAGATAGATAGATAGATAGATAGATAGATAGATAGATAGATAGATAGATAGATAGATAGATAGATAGATAGATAGATAGATAGATAGATAGATAGATAGATAGATAGATAGATAGATAGATAGATAGATAGATAGATAGATAGATAGATAGATAGATAGATAGATAGATAGATAGATAGATAGATAGATAGATAGATAGATAGATAGATAGATAGATAGATAGATAGATAGATAGATAGATAGATAGATAGATAGATAGATAGATAGATAGATAGATAGATAGATAGATAGATAGATAGATAGATAGATAGATAGATAGATAGATAGATAGATAGATAGATAGATAGATAGATAGATAGATAGATAGATAGATAGATAGATAGATAGATAGATAGATAGATAGATAGATAGATAGATAGATAGATAGATAGATAGATAGATAGATAGATAGATAGATAGATAGATAGATAGATAGATAGATAGATAGATAGATAGATAGATAGATAGATAGATAGATAGATAGATAGATAGATAGATAGATAGATAGATAGATAGATAGATAGATAGATAGATAGATAGATAGATAGATAGATAGATAGATAGATAGATAGATAGATAGATAGATAGATAGATAGATAGATAGATAGATAGATAGATAGATAGATAGATAGATAGATAGATAGATAGATAGATAGATAGATAGATAGATAGATAGATAGATAGATAGATAGATAGATAGATAGATAGATAGATAGATAGATAGATAGATAGATAGATAGATAGATAGATAGATAGATAGATAGATAGATAGATAGATAGATAGATAGATAGATAGATAGATAGATAGATAGATAGATAGATAGATAGATAGATAGATAGATAGATAGATAGATAGATAGATAGATAGATAGATAGATAGATAGATAGATAGATAGATAGATAGATAGATAGATAGATAGATAGATAGATAGATAGATAGATAGATAGATAGATAGATAGATAGATAGATAGATAGATAGATAGATAGATAGATAGATAGATAGATAGATAGATAGATAGATAGATAGATAGATAGATAGATAGATAGATAGATAGATAGATAGATAGATAGATAGATAGATAGATAGATAGATAGATAGATAGATAGATAGATAGATAGATAGATAGATAGATAGATAGATAGATAGATAGATAGATAGATAGATAGATAGATAGATAGATAGATAGATAGATAGATAGATAGATAGATAGATAGATAGATAGATAGATAGATAGATAGATAGATAGATAGATAGATAGATAGATAGATAGATAGATAGATAGATAGATAGATAGATAGATAGATAGATAGATAGATAGATAGATAGATAGATAGATAGATAGATAGATAGATAGATAGATAGATAGATAGATAGATAGATAGATAGATAGATAGATAGATAGATAGATAGATAGATAGATAGATAGATAGATAGATAGATAGATAGATAGATAGATAGATAGATAGATAGATAGATAGATAGATAGATAGATAGATAGATAGATAGATAGATAGATAGATAGATAGATAGATAGATAGATAGATAGATAGATAGATAGATAGATAGATAGATAGATAGATAGATAGATAGATAGATAGATAGATAGATAGATAGATAGATAGATAGATAGATAGATAGATAGATAGATAGATAGATAGATAGATAGATAGATAGATAGATAGATAGATAGATAGATAGATAGATAGATAGATAGATAGATAGATAGATAGATAGATAGATAGATAGATAGATAGATAGATAGATAGATAGATAGATAGATAGATAGATAGATAGATAGATAGATAGATAGATAGATAGATAGATAGATAGATAGATAGATAGATAGATAGATAGATAGATAGATAGATAGATAGATAGATAGATAGATAGATAGATAGATAGATAGATAGATAGATAGATAGATAGATAGATAGATAGATAGATAGATAGATAGATAGATAGATAGATAGATAGATAGATAGATAGATAGATAGATAGATAGATAGATAGATAGATAGATAGATAGATAGATAGATAGATAGATAGATAGATAGATAGATAGATAGATAGATAGATAGATAGATAGATAGATAGATAGATAGATAGATAGATAGATAGATAGATAGATAGATAGATAGATAGATAGATAGATAGATAGATAGATAGATAGATAGATAGATAGATAGATAGATAGATAGATAGATAGATAGATAGATAGATAGATAGATAGATAGATAGATAGATAGATAGATAGATAGATAGATAGATAGATAGATAGATAGATAGATAGATAGATAGATAGATAGATAGATAGATAGATAGATAGATAGATAGATAGATAGATAGATAGATAGATAGATAGATAGATAGATAGATAGATAGATAGATAGATAGATAGATAGATAGATAGATAGATAGATAGATAGATAGATAGATAGATAGATAGATAGATAGATAGATAGATAGATAGATAGATAGATAGATAGATAGATAGATAGATAGATAGATAGATAGATAGATAGATAGATAGATAGATAGATAGATAGATAGATAGATAGATAGATAGATAGATAGATAGATAGATAGATAGATAGATAGATAGATAGATAGATAGATAGATAGATAGATAGATAGATAGATAGATAGATAGATAGATAGATAGATAGATAGATAGATAGATAGATAGATAGATAGATAGATAGATAGATAGATAGATAGATAGATAGATAGATAGATAGATAGATAGATAGATAGATAGATAGATAGATAGATAGATAGATAGATAGATAGATAGATAGATAGATAGATAGATAGATAGATAGATAGATAGATAGATAGATAGATAGATAGATAGATAGATAGATAGATAGATAGATAGATAGATAGATAGATAGATAGATAGATAGATAGATAGATAGATAGATAGATAGATAGATAGATAGATAGATAGATAGATAGATAGATAGATAGATAGATAGATAGATAGATAGATAGATAGATAGATAGATAGATAGATAGATAGATAGATAGATAGATAGATAGATAGATAGATAGATAGATAGATAGATAGATAGATAGATAGATAGATAGATAGATAGATAGATAGATAGATAGATAGATAGATAGATAGATAGATAGATAGATAGATAGATAGATAGATAGATAGATAGATAGATAGATAGATAGATAGATAGATAGATAGATAGATAGATAGATAGATAGATAGATAGATAGATAGATAGATAGATAGATAGATAGATAGATAGATAGATAGATAGATAGATAGATAGATAGATAGATAGATAGATAGATAGATAGATAGATAGATAGATAGATAGATAGATAGATAGATAGATAGATAGATAGATAGATAGATAGATAGATAGATAGATAGATAGATAGATAGATAGATAGATAGATAGATAGATAGATAGATAGATAGATAGATAGATAGATAGATAGATAGATAGATAGATAGATAGATAGATAGATAGATAGATAGATAGATAGATAGATAGATAGATAGATAGATAGATAGATAGATAGATAGATAGATAGATAGATAGATAGTTAGACACACCAAGTAATACACATACAGTTTTGTAGACATACACACAAGCAAATATAATTCAGGCTGATATAAAGTGTAGTTGAAGTGCATGTTTAAATGTCTGATCGATAAGCTTTTTTCCATATGTATGGGCGATCGATATTTTATGTATTCCTATTTAAGGTATTTAAGACATCATTTGGAAGACACAAAATTTTGAAAATTTTCCGAAGATTTCAAGGTAATACGATTTGGTATTTAATTGGTGGATGGTGACTAGCAGTGGAATCCAGGGTGTGCATTTCGTCCTATTTGGGGCTCGTCAGCTGGTTGATATTACTATTTACTAGACAAGGGTTAGTAAAAAGCTAATCGCAAGGTGTTTTCGCGCATCGTATAGTTAAAAAAATGCCACAATAGATATTTCAGTACTGTAAAACTTAAATCGATAAAACATAATTCTCTGCATACCTCAGAGCCCATTGATTGATCATATAAGGTAAACTAACTTAATCATGAACTAACTACCTGAGCTCATTTTAAATTGTAGTTGTGGCCACTTCAGTTCTATTCATTCAAGCAGAGAGGGGCGGGGGAACTATATTGTATCAATTTTGATCACGGTTCCATATCACTTGGAGAACCATTCAAGGTTACTCTAAAGTGTAGCAGCTCAAAACAAAACCACCTAATAAAGACCTTGAAAAATCTCTACCGACCAATCAGATGAGTTTGAAGTAGAAGTGCGCAATTTGAAAAGAAACATTGCCATAAAAGAGATGTAATATTAAAAAACAGTTATATAGGATAACGTGCTTGTATATGGTCTAAGAAGACCTCCAAATTTCTCATTGGTATCCTCAAAGTTAGGTTAAACCAGTTTCTGGACATAAATTCGTTGAGATAACTGTAAATCATCGTGCTTCTTGACATTCATTCACTGCTCTGGTTTCCTGTTTTAGGTGACTTTCGATGGAACTTGTGTGAGTCCCGTCGAGAGGATTAAGGAAATCCTAATCATGAGTGACCGCGTTTTAATTATAGTCTAAGGACGACAGTTGGCTACACATTTTCTCCCTTCCAAAGAGCCAGTTGTCTAAGCAGTCCTTAAATACTAGATATGGATGAAATTCGCTGCGTAGTAGGTGTACAGGATCTATAATTCCGCCGATATTCTACAGACCTACCTGACTGATTGCTCAAGGTCATTAATCCGCTCATCAAGTAGTTTGTTTTTGGGCCGCTATAGTCTAGAGTAACCGTATTCATGATCAGTGTTGGGAAACTTTACCATTCATTTCTTTCTAATTTGGGACTCCTCAGCATTAAGCACCCACTTAAATTGACAGAAGTTAGAATTTATGACATGGTCACTGGATTTTCATCCCAGTAAACGAACTGTCAGTGGTTCCAGCTCATTGAACCTGAAGGTTACGGTTTCTACTCTGATGATTGGTAGGTCACGAGTGAGTACCGTTGAGAAGTCCCTGCCTGAAACAATCAAAAAGTTATCCAGTAGTGTCCTGCAGGATTTTCAGGATTCCCCTAAATGATGGACTGAAAGTGAGCAGTGCTTTCCGCTTTAAATAACAGCGAAAATTCTTAGTAACCAAGAGAAACCAATGAAGTCTTCACGTAAAATGAATCTTTGCCGCAAAATTATGAACAGCTTTTGCACAACAAGAATAAATTATGTATTGATTTTTGTAGGGATTTAATTTGATTGGTTGTAGGATTTCATCAGGAGCTGACATCAGTTAGAGAACCATTGGAAAGCCCACCAGGGAGTACTGGACAGTTGTTTAGTCAGCCTAGTTTGGGACTCTTCGGCAGTACGCACACACCGCCATGGTTCGAACCCGAGACCTTCTAGTTACAAGGCTAGCGAGCTCGTAGACCATTAAGCAGCCATCGGGACCCGATCCAGTGGCGAGCCAATGTCTTCTTCAATGAGTTCCTGCCTCACCTTCAACCTGCTCCACCCTTCTAGTCACGGCTTTCCCCTAGACATTGCGAAATGGTCACGCTATGTCATGAATTGGATAGGTTTCCAATGGCTTAATGGTCTACGAGTTCGCTAGCCTTGTAACCAGAAGGTCCTGGATTCGAACCTGGATCGTTGATGCGTACCACCGAAGAGTCGCGAACTAGGTTGACCAAACAGCTGGCTGTCCATTACTCCCTGTCGGTTTTCCAATGGTTCTCTAACCGATGCCAGCTCATCATGATAAAATCCTCCAACCAATCAAAGAATGAATCACCTGATTCGTTCTCGTGCGGACCACTCACTGGTCACAAAACATTCATTCACACACGTAGGAAAAATTAACCACCAAAACCGTACAGAGTACGACCCTGGCGTTTCAATGCATACACAACATCCATAGCTGTCACAGTCTTCCTCTTCGCATGCTCTGTGTACGTCACAGCGTCGCGGATCACATTCTCCAAGCACACCTTGAGAACAACACAAGTCTCTTCGTAGATCAAACCAGAGATACGCTTCACACTACCACGACAAGCGAGATGGCGGATAGCTGGCTTCGTGATACCTTGGATGTTATCACGCAGAACCTTGCGATATCTCTTTGCTCCTCCTTTTCCCAATCCCTTACCACCTTTACCACGACCAGACATGATTCAAGAGAATGACTTGATGAGAACCGACACCAACTGTGCGTCTGTGGCACAGTGGTTAGGACTCTCGCCCACCATGCACATGGTCCGGGGTTCGAGCCCACGCCGGCGCACACCTGATATCTATGGTCGGTCTGCAAAATTTGGGCTACCGATATCCATGCTGAAAATTCCATACTTATACCAAAAATACAGTGTGGAATCAAGCTGTAAATCAAAAATAAAATAAATAAATAAAAAAATTTAGTAGAAAATATCACCACTACAAACACCACCCAAGTTATAATCCCTTTCCTCTTATGCAGTAGTAACACAGTTCAGCTGAAACATAAACTTTTGCTTGTAAAAAGTGTAGCGCAGTCGCACCATACCAACACGCCATCCATTTAAGCAATTATCACTGCAACTGTAACACTCTCTCCATCAAATATTACACAATTTTATACATATGTTAAAAATTATTTCTATTCAAGGATTCTTTACAGGTGATATTTGAAGAAGAATAACAACAGAGAAACAGTCACTTTGTTACATACAATCAGTTGTCATGACAACATACTAATGCACAGGTTTGCGATGAAATTCAAACTGAGTATAAAAGACAGTTGGAATAAACGTTCAGTTAATCAATACGACTTCTAGTCTACACATTATGAGTCATAAAGAATTAAAACTAGTATACCACTAATAATAATGCAGTCAGAATGGATAGCGCACATAATGACAGAAAATCAATAAAGCAGGAGAGTGAAAGAGAGAGAGAGAACATGAGCTCGTGATGAGTCATGCTAATTAACCCTCATTTCAACAATATGGTGAATGTGTCTGTAGAGAGTGGGATAAACGATTATGAATGAACAAAAAAAAGTTATTTGTTCTTTATTGTTTAACTTTGTGAGGAACATCTGTCTCCCTGACCTTTGAGCTTCATTCAAACTTCTTTTACGTAAATGTTGGATGTGAGAACAAATACTCGCCCCCAAGCGATGACAATATTTAGTGCCAGTCGCGTTAGAATTATGAATTGGTAAAAAAAATCAGAATTCATGGGCTGGTTATTGACTCACCTCCCAATGGCTGAGTGGTCCACGAGATGACCGTCTTACAACGTGAAGGTCATGGGCGAATAATTCCAATGAGTCGCAAACTAGACTGACGGGAAAAAAAACTGACTGTCCGGTACTGCAGTATTGGTTCCTAGTGGTTCTCTAATTGAGTTATCAATCCGTGATCCAACCTGAGAGAAATCAAATCCTTATAAGGACTAACTCTTGAAAACTAATCTCGAGGTGTTTTCCGGCATACTATGGCACACAGCACATTCGTGATATTCCAGTTATGTGAAAAAAAAATCGACAAAACACGTTTTTAAACGAGTGAGGATATAAGTTACCGCTGAAACGTATTCACCTCCCTGATAGTTTTTGGAAATAGGTAGTCGATTACAATTTTGAATTTCCTCAAGTATTCAGTTGATCCTACACAATTTTGTACTGCGCATGTTCGAAGGAATCCCCTAATCACTTCAAATGTTACGATTAGATGTTCTAATGGTGTTGTACACAGTTAGAGTAACTGTTGCACTAATTGTGTTAAGCTGTGCACGAAAACACCTTGCGACTACTTCTATCTTCCCCTCATAAACATATACACACGCATACATACACAAAAAGTTGCAACACAAAACAACCACATAGGTCAAAATTACAACATTTAACTTCTCTCTTTCTCTCTCTCTCTCTCCCTCTCCCTGATAATGATAATCATTCCTGAACATGTATCAATATAAACATTTCTAGGTCAACATTTGATATTTTCTGGAAGCATAAATTTCCAGATATGCAGTAAATGCCATTCTACAAACTGTTTTTCAATGTGTTCAATGGATATTTTGTTTTAATAATTCAAGTGTGAAATATTCCGTGAGATGGAATTTAAACGCGGGCTGAGGGCAGAAGTTATCACAAGGTGTTTTCGCGCACCGTATAGTAAAACGCCACAATAGATATCCGATCCAATGGCCAACCCATTAATTCCTACTTCTGCTAATTCACGATATAACGCGTCCATTTCGCAATGTCTTCTTCGATGAATTACTGCCTCATCTTCATTCAACCTTCTGTACCCTACTGGTCACGGCAATGGTCTCTAAGCTGAAGCACAAACCATTCCATTACAGATATATCTACTTTTACCTCATTCAAGAAATCCATCCACGATATCTGTTTGAAAGCCAATTGATATAAGTATAAAACTTGGGCACTGTGGTAGAGTATAAATCACACAGTGTTATCAAAATAAAATCTTATCCATAATGGAGTTGAAAGCCAGCTGTCAGATGTTCAGAAGACCCAAGGACATAACTGAAGTACAATTATCTCATGTATTGGAACATGTTGCCAGTCACGACCAGATCTACCCTCATGTTTAGTAGGAATTTGCGAATCAGAAGCTTGTAAACATTTTAAATACATGGAGGATTTAATCATGAGCTGACATCAGTTAGAGAACCATTGGAAAACCTGGAAGTACTGGACAGCTGTTTCGTCCTAGTTTGGGACTTCTCAGCAGTACGCACCCACCGGGGTTCGAACCCAGGACCTTCTGGTTACAAGGCGAGCTCGTAGACCATTGAGCCACTGAGACCCGATCCAATGGTTCTTGAATTCTAACTTCTGCCAATTCACGATATAACGCGTCCATTTCGCAATGTCTTCTTCGATGAGTTACTGCCTCATCTTCGACCTGCTCCACCCTACTGGTCACGGTACAGCAGGTCGAAGATGAGGCAGTAACTCATCGAAGAAGACATTGCGAAGTGGTCGCGCTATGTCGTGAATTGGAAGAAGTTAGAATTCAAGAACCATTGGATCGGGTCTCAGTGGCTCAATGGTCTACGAGCTCGCCTTGTAACCAGAAGGTCCTGGGTTCGAACCCCGGTGGGTGCGTACCGCTGAGAAGTCCCAAACTAGGACGAAACAGCTGTCCAGTACTTCCAGGTTTTCCAATGGTTCTCTAACCGATGTCAGCTCATGATTAAATCCTCCATACAATCAAACCAAATCCCTACAAAACCAACACTTGAAAATTTTAAATACACACAAAAGAGTAGATAATACCACTAGAGGTCATATCTCAACCGATTATGAAAAACCGAACTTGAGGAAATATGTAGAAAAGAGATATGGAAGTATTTTGTTAGCCCAAGTCTTAAGCAGGCCACTAAAATGAGGTTCAGCCTGACAAAGATTCACTTATGACGAAGACTTCATTTGTTTCTCTTGGTTGTCAAGATTTTTCAAGGTTGGTAATTGATATATATCCATATAATATGTGTTTTGTTTGACAGTCTGTTCTTGGTGATATATATCCATATAATATGTGTGTTTGTTTGACATGTCTGTTATATTTGCTAGGTATATATGGATCGATATTCCATTATAATTAGCCAATCATGTTAAGACTGTCTATTGATTTGTTCATTTTGAATATTCGCTCACACACTTGTGTTGACACACTTGTTCGAACATTCATATATATTTTTGCTCTCACACTCTTGTGTGACTTGGATTCTCCTTGTGTTTGGAAAATAGAAGTATCATCGCAAACCTAGTGGGTCTTCTGATTTCCGTCTTTCTTGCGTCAGGACTATTAAATTCTCGACCAGTACATAACAGTAATGTAAAGGGAAGTACACTGGTCACTATGAGTCTTGGATAACCGCGTGGTAGTTTCATTGCCGCATAGTATAATAAAACGCCAGAGTAGATTTTCCAAATATGCAAGTATAAAATCGATTAAGCACCTTTAAAAATGAAATTCAAAAATATTAAACTTGATATGATTTCAAGCATTCCTCTAAGTGCTTCATAACTATCTAAGGGAATTTTAAATCATAATCGTGACCACCTCCCGTGTCTGTTGATTCAAACAGGCGACGGAATTTAATATACTAACCTTTGTATTTCCCCTTTCTTTATACATATGTATATATGTCCGAAATGCTGGGCAAATGTTGATATATCGGCTTACTAGTACGGATACTTCAACGCTGTGTGCAAATAAATGTGATGTTATTGAATGTCTGTATTTTTATTGGACACTGGCCAGTAACCAGTGTAATGTATGTGACTAATCCTTTGTATAGTGCAGACTGGATTCTTTCAGTCAGCCAAGTTTGCAATGCGGTCCTCATTCTAGTTGGCATCACGATGCCCTGCACTGTACACTGTTGATGTTAGATGTTTAGAGACAATCGGTAGGAAGCCTTGTCTGGCCTAAGTTTCGTGCTAGTCGGCACTCATCAGTCATCAGGGTGTAAGTTCCAATCAAAATATCCAATGCAGTCATACAGGAACCCAACCGCGAGCCCAAATAACTCAGCGGTGGTATCTGTAACTGGTTGACATGGATTAGAATCTCAGAAAGGATATGAGTTCCTTCAAGGCGGTTGCAGATATGCCTTGCTGATGAGCGTCAACTAGCACCAAAATCTAGGTCGAGTAGGGCTTCCTGTGGTCGATTTCCACCAAACACCTAATATTTAGGTTGTGTCTTAATGTGGTGATCTTCCATGGATATAGTAATGACTCCACGAGCTACATACAATGGAAGGAATTCTTTAGCAGGTCCTATCCTACCAGAAAGGTCTTTTTAAATAGCCATCAAGCTAAAAGAAGTTATGGTCATAAAGTAAGTTGTTTCCATTATTTATTTTGATTGTAGCTTAATTCCACGCAGCACTTTTGGCACAAGTATGAAATTTCCAGCATGTAATATCGGTAGCGAAAATTTTGCTGGCGGACCAATGATATCAGGTGTGCGTCGGCAGGCGATCTAACCCCGGACCATGTGTATGGTTGGCGAGAGTCATAACCACTGTGTTACCGGCGTTGGTGGTCTGTGAGCTAAGTCGTACTGCTGGCGAATAGGAATGTAACAGTGTTATACATAGACCTAATATTTCTAAAATACTACATTTATCTTTGCAATACAGTGCTGTTTGTTTTGCCCCTGCCACTTGTGATTTTGGAATCCTATTGGTTGTTGGCTGTTTTAACTGAACAATGTAATTAGTGTCTCTTACGTCGATTTAAAGCAACTGTTTATCTAATTGCCGCTAACTATTGATTGCTGTTGATTCGAAACTGTATAAGCTGTCTACGCCAACCGTCTTTCTTCTTGCATTACCGGTTCACTGGTATTGTATCATATCGTTATCTTCGCTGATAATAATTAGAACAGTAGGCTTGCAAATCGATTAGGTAGGAAGTTTTTTTAGCGCAAACTACCAAGTGTATAAACCGTCATAACAAAGAGCAGTAAGGTTTTTCCTTCAGATGACCAGTAAACATGGCTGTGCTGCCTCTGCGCTCCAGATACAGCTAGTGGAAGTTAGAAAAAGTCGACTTTGTGAAGTGTACATCCTGACTTACCCTACCGTGATTCGGATCCAGCGATGAGATCTTAATACACACACATAACTCCAAATATCAGTGCAAACAGTCCATATGTTGTTGCCCCCCCCCCACATAGTTGTCTTCCGGGCTCTGCAGCCACACAGTCACTACCCTCTCCCTCACCTATAAACAATAGTCTGCAGATGCTAGTGGAGTCTTGGATGCAAATTTCTTTTTATTTGAGACTAGTTAGACGAAGGTGTACCCGTTGTTATTGATCTTTTCACTGAGATTATAACCTAGCAGTACTGTCTGTTTCAAACACGTTTTGGCATAAGAAATAGAACTCATAACTGAATATCCAAGTATATTCTAAAACAATTTTGCATCCGAAAGGTAACAGAGTCTTTATGTAGTGTGACTGACTGTCTGTTTTCAACGTAGATCTTTGCACAGATGTGCAACAGTTAGAGTTGTTACTCTCCCTTCATGGAGCACACAAAGCAGGAGAGAGTAAAGAGAGAGATAATACAGGGAAGTCTGAGGAAAAAATATTACTAATATGGAAGAACAAAGTGGTTTTATTGGATACTATAAATCCGAAAGAGTGAATATATCTGCTCCAGCCATTGATCAACTATTTTCAGTCATATCACCAACTGTGGATTTCATTGACTGATGAAGCCATCTTATCGTTTGACCACCATTAGTTAGCTCTTTTCCAATGTGATCCATCTTATGTCAGTCAGCTAACATTGCCAGTTGAGGAAGGCAATGGTTAGGCTAGGCAGGCGTAACACATGTCCCAACCATCCCAATCAGTAATAACTTCACAACCTCGTTGATTGATTTTCCCTCCTTACCTAGCAGTCGACTGCTGCCTAACCTCAATATTGTTCACCTTATTATACCAATCAAGACAGGAGATAGAACGCAGACACCCATGATCAATGACAGCTAGCTGGCCTTTGAGTGTCTTCCACTTTTTAATGACCATGTCTCATTCATAGCCATAGAGGAGGACAGACAGAACTGCTACTGCGAAGTGCACACACACACACACACCCTTTGGTCGATGGCATTGTGAATATTGTGTAGTGTGATTACTAATCACCTATTAGATAACTGTCATGAAGTCAATTCGTTGAAATAATAATAATAATAATAACAATTAAAGTTCAAGGTTACTTTGTGTCACTGAAGCGACTGCGATGAAACGATTAACAGAAAATTTGTGTATCCATAAGGAAAGCGCCGTTAATCTTTGGTGGATATACTTCATGTAATTTTCGTTGTATAGTTTCCATATTAGTTTGTTTATTAGATGTATCACATGGTGAAAGAAACAGTATTAGTATTTACTGGATGACGTTTCAAACAAAATTTACTGTTCATAATCATAATTATTATTATTATTGCTCCCTTGGGTTCCTAGTGGAACATAGGGCTTCAACTGCACGTCTCCATTTTCTTCTGTCTTCTGCCATACTTTTCGCCTGCATCCATGTTAATCCATATTCTTTCAACTCCTCTTCACTTCACACGATCTCCTCCATGTCACCCTTGCACTGACGTCCCACACGCCGCTTCCCTTTCGGCCTCGTTCCACTCGAGGGCTTGGCGCGCGATGTCACCCAGAGGTCTCCTCAGCGATTGTCCAATCCATCTCCGCTTTCTCCTGCATATTTGTTGGCTGGCGATTGGTTCTTGCTTTGTTTGTTCCCATAATTCCTTGTTGGTGATTCTTTCCGGCCCGACCATCTGATCTTCAGTATTGAGCGAAGACAGTTGTTAATAAAGGTCTGCAGCCTTTTGGAAATATTCTTTGTGACCCGCCCGTCAAGTTTCTGATCCGTATAGAAGAACTGACTTTACGTTTGTATTGAAAATCCGACTGAATTTTGTTGTTGATGCTGGCTGAGTGACGAAGATATCAAGATTGGTTTCAGGTTGATGAGTGAATGTGTTTCTCGCTCGCCTTCCCGATTCTCGCTCGATTTGACATCCTCGTCCGCTCCTCCTGTAGTTGAGACAATGCTCCCTAGATAAGTGAATAAAGTAGCCTGTTTCAAATCCCTCCCGTTGATGGTGATTGACGATGGATGTTGCTGCTGTTGTTGGTTATTTTCATAGCCTCCGTCTTGTCTATGTTCACCTGGAGTCCTTTCTTCGCTGGCTGCTTCTTCAACCAGTTTGTCGGCTTTCGCTCGCTTGTAAGTCTTCGATTTTGTGTGACATCAAACACAAATCATCCACGCGGGAAATCCAGGTCTTTTAAATTTTTCACGTCGGTCCAGGATATCCCTGTCTTCTCGTTTCCCACAGTCTGACGCATAATCCAGTCCACCACAATTAGGAATATCATTGGTGATAGTAAGCACCCTTGTCTGACTCCTGTGTTTACTCCAAACGCCTCGCTGAGTCTTCCGTTGTGGATCACTTGACATGTGCCGTTGTCGTACAGCTGTTGAATAAGGTTGATGAATATTTGGGGTACGCCATAGTACTCGAGTAATTTCCAAATTACTTCACGATCAACGCTGTCTGTCGAAGGCCTTCTCAAAGTCTATAAAGTTGAGGTAGAGGTTTGATTGATGGCCATTCCATGCTTTGTTCTGTGATTATGATGCGCAGAGTTGCAATTTGGTCAGTACATGATTTGCCTTTCCTGAATCCAGCTTGTTCTGGTCGAAGTTCTGTCTCCAGTGCGTCCATTAATCTCTCCAGGATGATGCGACTCAGGATTTTACTTGGCGTCGACAGGAGCATGATTCCTCGCCAGTTCTTGCAGAGTGAGGCGTAAGTCGCCCTTCTTTGGTAGTTTCACGAGGTAACCTTTCCTCCAGTCAGTAGGCACCTTTCCCTCCTTCCAGACCTTTTGCAACAATGGAGTCAGCATGTCTGCTGTCGTCTCTGGGTCTGCTTTCATAATCATAACATCAATTATAATCACACGACTTTGAAACTTCAGTTTTATAGCTTTCTTTGTCTTCTCCTAATTTGTCGTCGTTGGGGTAGTAGAATTTTCCAGATATCTGGATGGACAGGTGTTGAATCATTCCTATTTTACGTGTTGATAGTTGATTCGATAAACAAAGCTTCTGTTATCAATCTCTCTCTCTCCATTCACCCTGTGACATTAGATTTTAAAACCGTCATCTTACCCCATCCATCCTATTGTATCGCTGGTTGTGTGTAACTGCATGTAGTGTGTGCTACAGCTGAACTATTCTGTAGATTTCTTATCTTATTCGGGTCAACTAATCTAGATTTTGCTGCTGGGTATTTATGTTCGGCTAGTCTGTCTGACTGCTCCTGTTCTACTACTTTGACCTATGTATTTGACCTGAAAAAATCATTGCAGGTAGGGTATTAGATAAACTAAATTACCGAATTTTATATTTCTCTTCTTAGATGTGACGCCAGATAGAAGGGAGGATGGCACATTAAACACGTCGATGTACTGAAAGGTTACATTTGCACGTCAGTACACTAACTTCAACAGTTGGGTACCGACCGCTATGTAGTGAGAGAAGTCTTATCCATTCTCAATGCTCCAGAATTCAGAGAATCTGCTCTATAGATACTGTCAATATATAACTGGACAACCTCACAGTTGTCATAAGTCATGGATTTCCAAGAAGGTTAATTGGCAGAAGCATCAAGTAAGAAAGTGTCCTTGAGTTAGATAACAATGTCAAAGAAGGCACTGTTTATGAGTTTAGCGTTCAAAGGTGACACTATTTCTGAGGTGATTCAAAGTCGTTTAACTAAATGTTGTATTAAACGCTGTTTCTATGTAGCTGACTTACATTTAATATTTACAAGCTGAAATATGATTTGACAATGTGACAAGGATAAACTACCGCTTATGTCCACCACCTCTATGTGTATATATTCATTCGCATATTCGTGTGGTGTTGATTACACATTGGACGTTGCAAGCTTGTTCTCCGTAAACGCGTAGCTGAACACTACCACCCGATTTGGTTAAATGAAAGGTGAGTATAAGACAACGAAGTCTTCAATTTGTGAACACATTCTGAAGTAAGGTCATTCATCCCCCCCCCGCCCGCTCCTTGATTTATCCTTCAGAGTTATTTACAGGAGTTAAATCCAACCACTCCAAAAGCTTACGTTTTCTCCACATATGCATATCCAAAACTCTAGTTATACATGGATAGAAACTTAAATTATGTGTTCAAAAACGTTTTGCTAAACCCCTTCACGTGAACATAGATAAAACAGAGATGATGAAGATTCCTAGCCAACACCAACAGCAACAACAGACAACAATCAGCCGGCATAAATGGGAGGAACCTGAAAGAAACAGCCTCTTTCACCTACCCAAATGGGAAGCATCGTTTCAACTACAGGCCGACGGAACTGATGAGGATACCAAAGCCAAAATCGGAAAAGCAAGACAAGCTTTCATTACTCTCAAATCTGTGTGGAGGTCAACAGCAATCAGCATCAAAAATAATATCCGGATTTTCAACTCCAATGTGAAGTTAGTGCTACTATACGGATCAGAGACTTGGCGAGTCATAAAGAGCATCTCAAACAAACTTCAAACCTTCATTAACAGCTGTCTCCGCTCAATACTACTCAAGATCAGATGGTTGGCCAGAAAAGATCAGCAACAGGGATCTCTGGCAATGAGCGAACCAACACAGCAAGAACCGATTGTGAAACAAATAGGCAGAAAGAAATGGAGATGGATTGGCCATACGCTGAGGAAACCATCAAGTGACATCACTAGACAAGCCGTCGCTCGAGTGGAACCCGAAAGGGAAACGGCGAGTTGGTCGTCAGTGCAAGGGTGACTTGGAGGAAGTCATGCGAGGAGGAGATGAAAGCATGTGGACACACCTGGAGCGGGGTGAAAAAGTTGTCAGAAAACCGAAGGCAATGGAGGTGCGCAGCTGAAGCCCTATGTTCCTCTAGGAACTAAAGGATACAATAATAATAATAAACCCCTTTTTTAGATAAAGAAAGAAAGAGCAGATTTGCAGTATAAAATGATATCGTCAGTCTATTTCACAGGTTCTCATCAGCTGCAGACTACCTGAAATTACAATGGTTTTATAGATGATAATAATATACTATAATGTTTGAGTGGTGGTAGAGAAGAGATACTATAAAACTGACGCATCCAAAATGAAAGAATTCCCAGAAGCACATGAAAACACTACGTTTGTAATCTATCAAAATTACAATTAAACAAAATCGAATTAGAAGCCTTATCTCTAGGATTCAAGTTTCACGTCCCCAAGAAGCACATCAGTCGTATAGACACAGAAGCACAATTCGAGCACTTATACCATCAACTCTACGACCTGAAACCCTTAGACGAAGATAAAAGAGGATGGCTAAAGTCAAAACTTGTTGATATTGTTAACCAATACCACATATCGCCAATGGAGAAACAGAAGATGCTGACCGAAGAGCATAGAATAGCTCTGAAGAAACTATATGAAAACGATGAAATCGTCATATTTAGACCTGATAAAGGCTTTGGGGTTGTTATAATGAACAAAGCTGATTATATACATAAAATGATGACAATTCTAAACGACAAAGAAAAATTCTAAGTAGACAACAAAAAAGATGCCACAAGGTCATTTGAAAATAAAGTTAATAAATGTCTCAAAGAACTTCTAATGAAGAAACTAATCAACAGCGAAACATATAATAAACTGAAGTCAAAAGGTGGACGCCTGTCGTCTATGTACGGCCTACCAAAAATTCATAGAGCGAATGTGCTTTTAAGACCAATCCTGTTAATGATTGACTCACTATGCCACATTGGCGAAGTTAAACTTTCGACACCACTAACTACCAATCAGCGAATTATCCAATGAGATTCACGAACGATGTCGAATTATCCAATGAGGTTCACGAACGCAGTTCAATGTTGTATAGCGCCTGATTCATTTCTAATGCGTGACCCTACAAGGCTGTTGTTGCAATTCGAGGAGGTTAGTGTTTCCCAGTATTTCCTAGATTTCAGTTGCTCCGGAAAGAACGAATTTGACTGTGTGGTGGTATCGTGACTTTAAAAAGCTAAACCAAATCAACTGATGGGTTTGTTCATCGTTGTGCTATATGTTTGAAGCCTACTAACGCTAGAGAGAGTAAGCTGATAATCTTAATATTTCGTAGGAACTTTTTTCGCTAGGTCGCTTCTCTCCCTAAGGATAGCAGATAGAAAAGCAACTACTCTTATACCTATTATTACCAGACTTGTTAAGCGGGGGTCAATTATACACACCGACGAGTGGAAACGCTACAATTCACTGTCATCTCTGGGATATATTCATCATAGAGTAAACCATTCAAGTGATTTTGTGGATCCCGTTACGAGGACACATACAAATTCTAATGAAGGATTTTGGGGCAAGTTGGAAAATAGGATAAAGGCTATAAATATATCTCAAAAGGATCTCATTTATAGTCATTTGGATGAATATATGTACAGGATATGGTGTAACTTCTCCATTGACAGTCCCATGCTAAACTGGGAGATTTTTCTCTCACATGTTCGAGAAAGATATCCCATGTAACCTTTTTTATTATCTATTTTATGCTTTTTTCTATAAATATACATTTCCATTCAACATATATGCCTCTTTAATGTGATTGGTCCGTTCGAGGTCGTTTGCTGATTGGTTGTTAGTGGTGTCGAAAGTTTAACTTTGCCGCTAGCTCGATGGTTAGTTGATTCTATAGAGCCCATTCGAATTAAATTTGCTACCCATAGCCTGAAGGATAGTTATCAATTTTCCAAGGAAGTTGACAATATCGACATATCAGGGAAACTCATGGTATCGTATGACGTGACCTCCTTGTTTACAAACGTACCACTGATAGAAACAATTGATATCATTTGTAAACAAACGGATCTACTACCATTACCGGAAACAGAGATGAAGCGACTTCTGCTGCTCTGCACAAAAGATATACAATTCAAATTCAACAATCAACTTTTCGGACAAATCGATGGGGTCGCGATGGGTTCGCCTCTGGGACCTATCCTGGCTGATATCTTCATGGGCTACCTTGAGCAGACACAATAAAGTTCTGCTATCAATGGAACGACCTACTGTCTCCGATATGTTGATGACACATTAGTTGTTTGCAGCAATGTGGATAACGCATCGGCATTATATGCTCGCCTAAATGAGATCCATGCAAATATAAAATTAACCATGGAATATGAACATAATAATGAGTTCAATTTCCTGGATCTAAATGTGAAAAGAACAACCGAAGGCATGGTCGAAAAGTCCATCTATAGAAAAGAAACCTGAACTGGACAATACCTTCACTATAACAGCTTTTGTCCCATAAGCTATAAACGTGGATTAGTGAAGACTTTGTATGACAGAGCCAGGAAGCTATGTTCACCAAACAGGGTCGAAGGAGAATTAGATTTCGTCGAGAAATGCCTAAGGGAAAATGGATACCCTAAGGGATTTATACAGAAGTATAGCAGAGAAAAAGTTGAGAAAGAAAAGCATCCAACTGTAAAAAAAGTGTTTATCTGTCTACCATACAAAGGAGATGCAGTGTCACAAAAGATTGAAAGGTGCAATAAATAGAAGCTTTCCGGCAGCAAAACTCATAACAGTATACAACACCACTCCTTCTTTAATCCACTCAAAACTGGATAAATACCCTGCTGATGTCACCTCCAACTGCGTTTATGAATTCACGTGCACTTACGGGAGCAAGTACATTGGAAGGATAGAAAGAAGGGCTTCTATCCGGTTTTCTGAACATATTCCCAAAAAAAAAAAAAAAAAAGGAAGCAGATATTCTCAGAGTGCAATTACCAGACACATTATTGATACCGGACATCTCGTAGAGATTTCTAAGTCCTTCAGAATATTAAGCAGACAAAGGACAGCAAATTTACTACGATTTGCCGAAGCGATCACAACCAAACGACTTAAACCAGACTTATGCATACAGAAAGAAAGTGTGATTAACCTCTCACTCCCTTGGTAACAGAATTTTGATTTTGATTAGTCATCTAATTCAGTGATCTCAACTCACTGAACAAATCTTAATCTCATAAACTGTAACCGCTTTTGTTTTTTGAGTTGCTATGTGAACCTACAAGCTAACACTGTTCTGTTAATCAAATTTTCTGTTTTCTGCCTTACCCCTCCCCCTCTTTTCAACTTTAAAAGCGTATAAATTGATGATAAAAACTTAAACTAAGAACATTGTAATGCTTTCATTTAGATGCGTCAGTTTTATAGTATCTCTTCTCTACCACCACTCAAACATTAAAGTATATTATTATCATCTATAAAACCATTGTAATTTCAGGTAGTCTGCAGCTGATGAGAACCTGTGAAATAGAATGACGGTATCATTTTATACTGCAAATTTCGTCTTCCTTTCTTGATCGGAATTTATCAAGGGAACTAAATGTATGAATTTTTTGAAAAGACGCCTCCCTTTTTCTTTATCCCGTGGTCATAGTGATGTTCATTTTTTTTAACTTTATTTCTATTTTACCACTTGAATTCATTCCACACTTCACTTTTAATAATAATAATAATTTTTACTTCACGTTCCCAGTGGAACATAGGGCTCCAAGCTAGTGGCTTGAAGTTTCTGTAGCAGTGTTTAATTTTTACAGGATGGGGTTGCTAACCTCATGCCCATCCGTTCCTCTTTACCAGCATTATTTCTGGCTCAGTGAGGTAAAGGAGTGCACCGGCCGGGGATCGAACCCCGGACCGCATGCATGGTCGGCGAGCGTCCTAACCGCTATACCACCGACGCACTTCATTGTTATCATCGTTGTAATTCTTAATTATTTTTCTAGACAACACTTGACCTACAATTTTAAAAGTATCTTTATACCAGTTTTTACTTATTTATTGATGTTTAAAGGTTTTGTTAATTCATCCACTTCAACTTTACCCCCCTTAAATGTAATATTTTCTTTCAACTGTTATATGTCTTATTCTTAATTTTCTCTTTATGTATATTCTTGACCAGATCCTTTTTTTTGGATGACCTCAGTTCATCTGAACTGTTTAGCCTATTAGATAAGCGTAGTGTTGATTTCAGGCGTCTATTCAAATTGTAACATTCGTTATCAGTTCTAGAATATTTTCCCTTATCATTTCTAACCAGCCTAACAACACCAACAACAACTTTTCAAATGTTGGTTTTCAAAGATTTGATTGGCATCAGGATTTCATCATGCGCTGATATCAGTTAGAGAACCTGAACAAAGTAAGAACTACAGTTTTAGCAGAATAAAGTGTTTATTTCGTTGCCTTCTCGTCAGCTGCTTACAGGACAAAGACATTATTAAATATATCTACAAAAACAATTTTAACACACTCGCACAGAGTTCATTTTAAACAAAAATCAATCGATCAATATATGCATACAGTAATAATCTGTCATATTAAACACTATTCCGAACAATAATAATCATACACAATGTAAACTTTTCAGCATTTCGCATTCAGATGAAAGAGAGATCAAAAAATATCCAGTTACCAGGGCAAAGAAAGACTGATAACCGCTTCTTTCTGGACGCATAAATCAGGTTTCAGGCTCTTGATGGAAATGGCTTCAGCAGACTTGAGGAGAATTGAGCTTTTTTGCCTATTGATAATTTTGAACGACTTTTCGATGTCCACCTAATAACCCGTGTCAAGGAGATGCTTGGCGATGGCACTGCTTAAAGCATTTGTTCCCTTTAGACGTAAGCTTTTTGGTACATGTTCAGAAAATCATAGATATGCCCTTCTTTCTGCCCTTCCAATATAACTGCTTCCGTAGATACATGCAAATTTTATATACAGTTGGAGTCGTTAACATGAGAAGGATATCTATCGATTTTTGATTGCACTAAAGAGCAAGTTGTTCGATAGACGGGAACGAGCTTAACTAGCTGCAGGATAGGCTATGACTAGTGATGTACTCAGCCTTCTGTTGATCATCGCTGCAATGTTTTCACCTTTATAATCAAGCTGAATGTAGATTGGCTTTTTACCCACTGTGATTTTTTTTATATTTGTGACTTCAAATCTTCCATACTTGTTGATGAACCTTTAAGGGTACCCATTGCTCTTCAATATCTTTTCAAGAAACTCAAATTCTTCCTCTAATTTCTCTATAGAGCATATTCTCCTCGCTCTATAGTACAGAGTCTTGACTAGACCGCGTTCAAAGCTATTTGGACAGAAGCTATTAAAATGTAAGTATTGTCCTTTCCATGTGGGCTCTAGATAAATTGACTTTTGAAGACTATCGTCTTCTAGGTGTCCCATGGCAATGTCCAGGAAGTGAAACTTTTCGTCACTTTCATGTTCCATAGTAAACTTAATGTTTGTGTGTGCATCACTGAATAATCTGAGTAAGTGTGACTTTCACTGTTGCACACTATAAATATATCATCAACATATCGACAGTAGGAAGTTTTTTCGTCGATTGCATGATTCAACTTTGTTCTTTCAAGGTTGGACATGAATATATCTGCTAAAACAGGTTAGAGAACCATTGAAAAACCAGTCAGGGAGTACTGGACAGCCAGCTGTCTCGTCAGACTAGTTTGGGACTCCTCATCAGTACTCACCCACTGTCAGAGTTCGAATCCTGGATCTCCCGATTACAAGACTAGCTAGCTCGTAGACCATTCACCAGGTGGGACCCAATCCAACTGCCAGCCTATGAATCCCAACTTCTACCGATTCACACACGATACAGCGTGACCATTAGCGATTGTCATCACTGGTAAGTGCTTATCCTCATGCCCAACCTGGTGTACCCCACGGATAGCGACTCCCTACAAGAACCCAGGTAAAAACCTACCTGAATAGGGTCAGTCACTAGTAAGCATTGTCTTAAACTAGGACGATAGAAACAAAAGCTGTCCAGTACTCCCTGATGGTTTCCAATGATTGCCCAACCGATGTCAGCTCATAATGAAATCCTGAAACAACAACTTTTTTTCCTTTCGACTATTCTGCTAATGTATCACGTGATATAAATATCCTTCACTCAACTTTATGATCAACAATAGTTAAAATATTTGAATGTAATTGTATAGTGATGATATTCAAACTGTTTATGGGTGTATGCTTTAGTTGAGGAGAACCAATGGAATACAGTAATTTTATTTCCTTCACGTTCCCAATCGAACATAGGGCTTCAAGCTAGTGGCTTGAAGTTTCTGTAGCAGTGTTTATCTTTACAGGATGGGGTTGCTAGCCGCCTCATGACGAACCTTTCCTCTTCACCAGCATTACTTCTGGCTTAGCGAGGTAAAGGAGTGCGTCAGTGGCCGTGGATCGAACCCCGGACCATGTATATGGTCGGCGAGCGTCCCAACCACTGCGCCACCGACGCACGAAATATAGTAGTGACGTCATTTTACCCTAGTTGAAGAGGCCTCAAAGACAAGACTTCGGGTGAACGTATAGACGATGGAGTTGTTGAGGGTACCCAACCAACAACAACAACAACAAACATCAATCAATATCAACGCGAGAAGTCTAAACGGGGGGAGGGGGGGCATCTGTTCCCACTTATCTAAGCAGGGTTGTTCCAAGTACAAGCACACTGTGACGTGTGCTACTTATAGGATTTATCAGTTATATATGAAGAGATTGTCATCGGCACAAAAAAATATCAAACAGCATGAAGGTACATTCCATGTCAGAGAAAGCAAATGTTGACACGTCGTCGTGGAGGTACATGGGAGATACGTGAAAGGAACACAAAGAAAGACAATATGAAGGAAGGCGGTTAGAAGTAGCACAATATGGAAGATCTGTGCAAATGGTGCAGCATTGAAGTTAAGGTGTACAAACTTTCGCTATATTGAGACATCGAATTGTAAATAAACATTCCTTAACCAAGTTTTTCGTCTCTCATTTTGTTGAGTACATCCTATAAATGATTGATAGATTACGAAACAGTGTTTAACACGCTTAGATACACACTACACTACACTATTTCCCGAAATAGCACTTTACACTTGGCGTGAGAGCTGGCTGCGAACAAGCCAAAATTGTAGACAACAATTTACCTCAATGTTCACGTCTTGAATCGGGGTTATGAGAAAAAAAACAATAACAAAGCTTAACCTTGCGAAAATCACTAGCCAATCACAGCGGAGTTGACGTGTGCAAATATGATTCGCAGATATATGGCTTGATTTTCTGAGAAACAGTCACAAAGACATAACAGAACAACCTTCAGCGAGAAAACAACCAGTCAGTAGACGGTGATTCTCCGCTAAAAATAATGTAAAGCAGATATGGTAGCGGTCACAAATGTGAATTGCTCCGATCTGTAGGACGGCAACATGCATTTTTCGACAGCTCGAGAATTAAACATTAGTCTGGACCCTCAACAAAATAAATAATAATAATAAGGGTTGTACAGATCTAAATTATAAATTAAAAAAGTGCTTTTGCTCCTACCATCTACAAGTCTGTTCAGCTTCTTGTCAAGATGCTAACCCATGGGTCATACACAAATTTGTGAGAAATCTTACAGATCAGCTTGTCCTAAGGATTCTAATCCTCCGGATCTTTGAATTCACTTCTCGCTGAAATATCACTTATCTACCTGGACATAATCTTTTTATTTACACACTATTATGCTGTATTTTATCTCAACCACCTAGGCCTTTATTAAAGTTAAAACTTACTCTTTGTGAGTACTTGTTGTTTGCTTAAAGTCTGGTTGCTTTGATGAAGAACTCAACAACACCAATGTGTTTGAGCAGAGCTATATTTTTTCATCTGAAACGTCATAGTTTCCATGCTTATACTAATATGGTTAGCATTAAACATTGCAAATGTATTTTCATTAGACACTAGTAACTAGTATGATGTGTCTAATCCTTTCTTTCGTGTAGACTGGATTCTATCAGTCAGTCAGGTTTGCAATGTGCCCACCATGCCACTAAGTGGCTCGCCATCACGGTGTGTGGTGAGAGCAGGCTGCTAGCCGATTGGTTGGCACTAATCTACGTTAAGGTCTAGGTCACTAATATGGGCCGTGAGAAAATATGAACAAGGCTGAGTCAACAATCAATCACAGCAAAGTTAACGTGGCAAAATATGATTCGCAGATAGAGAACTCTATTTGTCAAGGCATCCCGAAACAGCCAATCAGAAGCCTGCGTTTGTCTACCTAACTTCTGATAAACAACCAATCAGATGACTGTGCTTGTCTATAATAATGTAGTTGAAATATGTATAAATACGTGTTGATTTTCATAATAAAACGATCTGTTGCCTGGCCCTTGTTTTCTGTTGTTACATTGAACATTGTTACGGTGAACATTGATTTGATGATATTAGATAGTTGGAGGCAATTGGGCATAGGAAACTTTGTTTGACCTAGGTTTCATGCTAGTTGGCACCCACCAGTCAGTCAGTCAGTCACTCAGTCAGCAAGAAGTATCTTCAACTTTGAAGGAACGTGTCTGACTGCAAGTTTCACTGGGTGACGCGGGTTCAAATGTCAGAAGGGACATGAGTGTTCCTTCAAGGTTATAGATACGCCTTGCTGAGTGTCAACTAGCACGAAACCTAGGTCAGACAAGGTTTCCTGTGGTCGATCACCTCCAACTATCTAATATCATTGCAAATGTATACTATCATTCCAGAGAGTCTCTCACCCTTCTTCTTGTATATATCTTGTAAATGTACATCCTATGATGTATTATCGAGGATTGTATTTCATGCCATTTTGCAGTTTCCCAGGACGTTCTTCTCTTCCTGAAATAGCTTTCAATCACGTGGCGGTATAGTACCTACCCAAATATATACGATGTTCACTAGTTGACCATAAAAATTAGCAGTAAATAGAACAAAATTTGGGTTGTCGCTCAACTTTTAATGGTGACCTTAGTAAAGTGTTTACAATTTAACATTTTTAAGAACCTGTTCTGATTGCTTGTAAAATAATCGAACAATTTAGACTTTTGAAAAAAGTATTTTATGATACTTCAGGATTGTAATTTATAATATAACTGATCGTGCTTGTAACAATGGCGTGGATTTCTTGTAAACACCAACTTATTATATTTTATTGTATCCTTTAGTTCCTAGAGGAACATAGGGCTTCAGCTGCGCACCTCCATTGCCTTCTGTTTTCTGACAACATTTTCACCCCGCTCCAAGTCTGCCCACATGCTTTCATCTCCTCATCCCACGACCTCCTCCAAGTCAGCCTTGCACTGACGACCAACTCGCCGCCTCCCTTTCGGGTTCCACTCGAGCGATGGCTTGTATAGTGATGTCACTTGATGGTTTCCTCAGCGTATGGCCAATCCATCTCCATTTCTTCCTGCCTACTTGTTGTACAATCGGTTCCTGCTGTGTTGGTTAGCTCATTGCCAGAGATCCCTGTTGCTGATATTTTCTAGCCGGCCATCTGATCTTGAGTAGTATTGAGCGAAGACAACTGTTAATGAAGGTCTGAAGTTTGTTTGAGATGCTCTTTATGACTCGCCAAGTCTCTGATCCGTATAGTAGCACTAACTTCACATTGGAGTTGAAAATCCGGATATTATTTTTGATGCTGAGTGCTGTTGACCTCCACACAGATTTGAGAGTAATGAAAGCTTGTCTTGCTTTTCCGATTTTGGCTTTGGTATCCTCATCAGTTCCGTCGGCCTGTAGTTGAAACGATGCTTCCCATTTGGGTAGGTGAAAGAGGCTGTTTCTTTCAGGTTCCTCCCATTTATGCCGGCTGATTGTTGTCTGTTGTTGTTGATGTTGGCCAGGAATCTTCATCACCTCTGTTTTATCTATGTTAACCCGAAGTCCTATCTTTGATGCTTCTTCTGCCAACTTGTTGCTTTTCACTTGCGTATCTTCCAGTTTGTGGGAAATCAGACACATATCATCGACGAAGTTTAGATCCTCCAAGTTGATTTTGTGTGAGTCCATTTTATGCCTGTTCTTTCGTTGGTTGCCGTTGTCTGTCGCATCATCCAATCGATTGCAATCAGGAAGATCATTGGTGATAGTAGACAGCCTTGTCGCACTCCTGTCTTCACTTCGAAGGCTTCCGTAAGTTTCCTGTTGTGGATTACTTGGTATGCAACCAAGTAACCAACTTATACGAAATATAAATTATTGTTATTATTAAATCAATAAATATCCGTTGATTTTCTCAGTAAACGATCTGTTGTCTTCTGTCGTTACACAATAACTTAAATATCCGCATAACTTATGCAGATCGAAAATAGTTAGAAAGAGCAACCGCCACCAATGAATTCTTCCTCAGGGTATACAATTATAAATACATTCCGACTTGATCACGGATTGATATCAGTTAGAGAACGATTGAAAACCAGCACTGGAGTACTGGACAGCTGCTGTTTCATCCTAGTTTTGGAATCATAGGCAATACGCACCCACTGAGGTCCGAACGCAGGACCTTCCGGTTACAAGTCAAGCTAGCTCGTATACCATTCAGCCACTGGGACCCGATTCAATGGCCAGCACATGAATTCTGACTTCTACTGTGATTTAGCGCGACCCCAACCATTGTCGTTGGGTCCAATGGTTGAATGGTATACGAGCCAGCTTGCCTTGTAACCGGAAGGCCCTGGGTTAGAATCCCAGTGGGTGCGTACTGTCTGTGATTCCCAAACTAGGATGAAACAGCTGTCCGGTACTCCAGTACTGGTTTTCAATGGTTCTCTAACTAATATCAATCCGTGATCAACTCGGAAAAACATAACCAACCCTTACAAACCAAAATTATAGAAAATATAAATACAAACAATTTTGGCGCCAACAAAGCCAGATTAGAATTCCATCGGAAGTACAAGAAAGGAATCTTTGTATCTCAGTTTATAAAAGGGGACATTGCGGATGACAGTTAAAAATGTTGACTTAATACAGCAGTACAGAGAGCATTTCCTCCAGCTAAACTAGTACTCACTGTGTTAACTAAACCAATACTTTTGATTGGATATCAACTACTGTCACGTGTCTAGCCCTTTTGTTTACTGTAGACTGAATTATATCAGTCAAGTTTGCAGTGTGGCCACCACGCTTAAGGAGTTCCTTCAAGATTGCAGATACGCCTTGCTGATGAGTGCCAACAAGCACGAAACTTGGGTCGAAGGCTTCCTGTTGATTGCCTATAACCATCTAATAACAATAAACCAGCACTCATATAATGAATCAAGGATAATATATGAATTCAACTGCTTATAAGTAGCTAGTAAAATTAGCCGTACTCAGCGGGCTTTATCCATGCACTCCAGTGAACATGTAACTGCTTGATTGGGGGGAAGGGGTAACAAAAGGCGTAAAAAGTGCAGTATTAGCCCATTTGGTAGGTACCGGACATTCAATAAAACCAAAGCAGGTGTTCTCGGCCATCTATCACTTTCAAGGTAATTTATCTAGAAGAGGTCGACTATATTTTCTATGACTAGCTGAAGTGGTAGCGATCATCAAAACCAGGAGACGCTTGTTACCTGTATACAGAGGAAGTATGTTCAACCACCGATGTGTTTACCTTAGCCTACAATAAGGTCAAGAAATTACCCATAAACATTGGTACTTTAAATTTCTATCCTATTGTAGTCTTCCTTTTTTTCTTTGTTTCAGTGACAAACTTTCATTTCTAGACCTTTCACAACTTCATTACCTTTCTTATTATTCCGACTACCTTAGGTTTAAGTAATGCTTCTCAACTTAATTGTTGGATGTTGACTAGCAGTGGAATTCAGGATGCGCATTTCGTTTTATTTTGGACTCATCATCTGGGTGTGACTGCATTTCCCAGTGAGTGTTGATGCTCCCAACAAGGATCGAACCCAGTGCCCATTAGCTTCAAACACCAAAGCGTTATCCACTAGACCACTTGGGCCACGAGAGCGGTAGGTACTTCCAACTGACGAGTCCCAAATAGGACAAGATGCACATTATCTTGGATTCCACTGCTAACCACCATCCACCAATTAAATTCGAATTAAATACCCAGACATCTTTGTAGCATCTGCATAAGAAGCCAACATGTTAACCTGAGACCAAGCACTTCGGTCCAATCAATCAATCGACGGGAAAATCTGAAATTCAATTAAGCTTTTCTAATTTGTTATTATATTTACAACAAAGCAATAAGAAAATATAATTTATCGAAAATGTGTTGCGCAAATATATTACACGATTCAGATAAATTACATCTTCTTATTGCTTTGTCAAAATTCATAAAGGGAACACTATACTATCCTGTTCATTCCATTTCACTACAGTTATTATTACTTGATAAGGTAAGGAATGTGTAAAGAAGCTGCGTTCAGAAGAAAAAGTCGAGGGAGAAGTATCCACTGTTGAAAAATGCCTACGTGGTGAAGATTACCAACAGAAGTTCATCGACAAACATGGACAAACGTAGTCTTGACAACGTGAAGTACAATACAGTAGAGAAAAAGGCCATCTTTCTACAACTCGCCAACAAAGATAACAATAAGATTCAGACTAAAAGCTGCCCTGAAAGCAGCAACATATCCAGCCGCCAAGATTGTATGTGTTTATCAGATGAACAGTCGTTTAAGAAAACTCCCACCTCATGTTACCTCCATCTGAGTCTACCAATTTACATGTACGTGCCAAAGCGTATATAAATTGGAAGAACAGAGAGAAGAGTTATTGTCCACATCGCTGAACACATACCAAAGAACCTGGAACTAAGCCGGCCCACAAGTGTTAAAAAGTGTGATTGTACGCCATCTGTTGGACATTGGCCATGTTGTGGACAATCTGAAGGAGTTCAAAAGATTTCCAACAGGTAAAACAACCCACCTAGCTTGCTACATTTCGCTGAGGCGATCGCCATCAAACCATTGGCTCCAGAATCCAATCAGATCAAATGGCATATGAAACCATATAGGTCACCGGAAACCATGGGAATTCAGCTCCTGATG
Source organism: Trichobilharzia regenti (assembly GCA_944472135.2). Classification (NCBI taxonomy): domain Eukaryota; kingdom Metazoa; phylum Platyhelminthes; class Trematoda; order Strigeidida; family Schistosomatidae; genus Trichobilharzia; species Trichobilharzia regenti. The sequence continues at coordinate 65,179,937 of OX235267.1, forward strand.
CTGCTCCGCTGCCTTGCGGATTAGACTCCAAGTCAAAGGCTCGGAGGGTGGTCCCTTAAGAAAACCACCTGCTTCAATCTGGGCGCCCGGGCAGTATCTCAGCCCTCACTTATGCGTGGCGCATCTTTCTTGGTGCCATATTGTACCAAGTTTTTTTTCTGCGTTTAAATAAATAAATTCTGCGCCATCAAACCACTGAAAGCAAATCTAAGTATGCAGAAAGAGACAGTGGTGAATCTCATACTACTTTGGTTATAACAAAGCATACAAATTTCACTACGTCGTCTTTTGTCGTGTTTAGAAACATTGATTTTATTCATCTAAACATGATCCATCTTACACCTTTTTATCTATTTTATAAACTTTTCTGTAGTTGGTTTGAAAGGATTAATTTTGTTTATTTACGAGTTGATCAGGGATTGATATCAGTTAGAGAACCATTGAATAAAGCCAGTACTGGAGTACTGGACAGCTAGCTGTTTCATCCTAGCGTGAGAATCATCGGCAGTATGCGCCCACCATAGTGGCAAGCTGGCTGGTATACCATTCAGCCACTGGGACCAGATTCAATGGCTCATCAATTGGGTGGCTGAATAGTATACTAGCTTGTCCTGTAACCGGAAGGTCCTGGGTTCGAATGCCATTATGGTGGGTGCATGCTGCCGATGATTCTCACGCTAGGATGAAACAGCATCTGTCCAGTACTCCAGTGCTGGCTTTTTTTCAATGGTTCTCTAACTGATTTCAATCCCTGATCAACTCGTATTTTATAAACGCAGACGTTTTTCTGTGATAGCGTAACCTATTACCTCAGATACTCTTTCTAGTTAAACATTATTTCTACTGATAAAACATCTGTTAAACTTTGCTATTCTTTTCTTTTCAAGCTTAGTCAGTCAGGTGCGTCGGTGGCACAGTGGTTAGGACTCTTGCCGACCATGCACATGGTCCGGGGTTCGAGCCCGCACCGACGCACACCTGATGTCTATGGTCGGCCTGCAAAATTTGGGCTACCGATATCCATGCTGAAAATTCCATACTTGTACCGAAAATACAGTGTGGAATCAAGCTGTAAATCAAATCAAATCAAATCAAATCAAATAAATAGTCGGTCCTTTTCACTCTCCCAATTATTTAACAACCAGTTCAGCATTCCTGAGCAATGTTACTTGCTCTTAGTTCCAATCGATTACTCCCTATCATTGTCGAAAAGTATATTCAGATCGTTAATTTAATTTATAATTTTGGTATTGTTTAGGTTGTAACCGCTAGTTAAAAAGAATCCACGCAATAATAATAATAAAAACACAAAAATAAAAACATGAGCTCAGATTATCCTGTTACACACTTGTCTTGTTTTTGCTTTATTCAAATGTTTGATCATCACTGACTAATAGAGTACTTTAAAGTGATTACACCACACCACCTCACACGATCATTATCACTGTTGTCGTTTGCCATCCTTGAACTTATGTCTAGTCTGTCCCATTTGTGGGTTTATTTTTCTATAGTATTCGCGAAACACATTTCGAACAATCTGATCACACACGGACTTGTCATGAGAATAAATATATATATAGAGTTAAGGGGTGAAAAAATAAACTACTTAGGTCAAATTAGAAGGACATATTGAAGGTCAAAATATCAATGAAGATCACTAAACCAAATAACAGAGGTAATAGTACATCTACCCTGACTGGTATAAAAATAAAGTTTACCAAGGAAGGCGGTTTAGTGTGATGACGATTTGTTTTCGAAAGCATAAAATGTGGTTTAAACTTCCTAATTTCCAGATAAGGCTTCCACACACTTTAGGTTACATCTCAAACCTGTTTTGTAGATAGGTTTGTAACAACAGAAGACAACAGCCAGGCAACAGATCGTTTATTAAGGAAATCAACACATATTTATAGATTTTCAGGTACATTATTATAGATTATTTAAGCAAACAAACACAGTTCTCTGATTGGTTGTTTCCCAATGAAAGTTAATGTTTCATCTCTCTGTGGCTGTTTCTTGAATGTCAGATCACCTATCTGTTAACTGGATCCAATTACGCAAAGCTTTTGTTATCATTTTTCTTACGACCAATATTGGGGACATAAACATTAACGTAAATTACTGTCCACCAATTTTGGTTAACAGACAGCTTTCACCACACCGCTACACATTTATCTCCTTCTTCCTTTATTTAAATGTTTGATCATCACTGACTGATAGAGTACTTTAAAGTTTACACCACACCACCCCCACACGATCATTATCACTTTCTTTGCTGTTTACCATCCTTGAACTAATGTTTAGTCTATCCCATTTGTGGGTTTATTTTTCTATAGTATTCATATTTACTCAGTGCAATAAGAAGACGTAATCTGTCAGAATCGTGTATTGTGTGCATTCGCGAACACATTTCGAACAATCTGATCACACATGGACTTGTCATAGGAATATATATATATATATATATATATATATATATATATATATATATATATATATATATATATATATATATAAATTAGTTAAGAGGTGAAAAAGTAGGCACTTAGGTCAAGTGAAAAGGCCACAATATTGGAGGTCAAAATAACACCGAAGATCAATCACTAAACCAGATAACAGAGGTAATAGTGTGGTGAGAGCTGGCTGCTAGCCAAATTGGTAGACAGTAATTTATATCAATGTCTACGTCCTCAATATTAGTGGTGAGAAAATATGAACAAAGACTGATTCAAAAACCAACCACAGCAGAATTTGCGTAGGCGGATACAATTTGCAGATAGATAATCTGAACTTTAATAAACCGCCACAAAGAAATGAAAGATTGACGTTCAGTGAGAAACAACCAATCAGAAGACTTTGTTTGTTCGCTTACAATAATCTATAATAATGTACATGAAAATCTATAAATATCTGTTGCATGACCTTTGTCTTCTGTTGTTACAATAGTACATCTACCCTGGTTGATATCAAAACAACGTTCACCAAGGAAGGCGGTTTAGTGTGGTGATGACGAGTTGTTGCTTTGAACGTGTAAAGGAGGTTTAAACTTCCTAATTTGCAGCTAGAGATTCGACAAACCTTAAGATACACACCAAACGTATTCTAAAGATAGGTTTAAAAGATGTGTGAACGTCAATTTTATGTCCTGTCTGCATAATATGTTTCTCAATAGAAGAGTTAGGTCATGTGTTTTCCCCATTACTGGATTCTGGGGATTCTATTGGCTTCCGGAACCATTTAGGAATATGCTCTGAAGCGAGCCCTTACTTACAGAGGTTGATGAGTCCTCCCTATGTACGTCGGTGACGCAGTGGTCAGGACTCTCACTGATCATGCACATGGTCCGGGGTTATCAATGGTTGACCTGAAAATCCGGGCTACCGATATCACATGCTGAAAATTCCATAATTGTACCAAAAATATGGTGTGGAATAAAGCTAAAGTTATAAGAAAATCACACGTACATTCAAATCGGTAAATACAGTGGGATGTGACATCATTTTTCGCGTGTTTAAAGGGCTTAGATGAACATATTGGCATCACACTCTCAATTATTATGATATTAGCTGAATAAAAAGTCTTTTCAAACCACAACACCGTTAACTCTTTGTCTAGTTGTCAAGCTGCTATGATCACCCATGCGTAGGATAGCTTGATGTACACATCTTTCTTAGGTGTCTTGGTGTTTCACTACGCCTAATGAACTTGTCTGGATAATTGTTATCAACCAGAGTTTGTGTCAGCTCTCTTTCTTAGTCATCAACTGTGTCTGTCTTCACTGCGTACTCGTTGGATTCTACTGAAGAGGCACCTCGCTCACTAAAGCTCTTTTGTACCGAACAGGGAAGAAACTGTGATAATTAAGATACTGTCGTGTCCTATCCTGTCCAGGTAGGTTTTCTATAAATACATCATTTTATTGATCCATAAAGCCGTCAGTCGACTAAGCAATATATCTACTAGAAAAGATAAACAGACATAAATGATATGCTACTTTGAACTTCATTCATTTGATTTAAAATTGAACTGGCAGAACAAGACTCATCACTTATGATTACAATATCGTCTACATACCTTTTATGTATAGTGGCACAATTTCCAACTGAATTCTCCGATAAACTCTCAATATACGATATCTGCCAAAAGAGACCCCCGACAGACTTACCATAGCAACAGCATCAACCTGAGTGAAGCAATCGTCTTCGAGAATGTAAACCTAGCATTGCTAGTACATAGAAGTAATAAATCCCTTAAGTAAGCATTCATATTGTCTCTGTCGTGATACTGGACTACATTCACCCCATGTAATTGGCACAGTCATCGTGTTTCCACTCTTCGTTGTCTGCAACAGAATGCGTATCTGAAATCCGTAGTTGTCTAGTCAACTAACCACTCCAGTAGGTCGAATGAAGCAGCTCAATTTTCAGAAAGAAGACAAAGTAATAAGTTTTGACAGGGTGCTTCAACTAAACTCTAATCCTAAACACCATAATTTTGAAAATACGTCTAATCATAAAATTTCTAGATACTAACAGTTTGAACAGACGTGAAGTTGTGATGTTAGCTGATGCATAGGAAATCCTGATCAATAAATAAGAATGGATATGTATCACTAACTAATAATACTTGGTCAAAGTTTCCCGACTGTCTATATCTTCTTATGGAGACGTTAAGACATTGTTTTACAACTGTTTGTCCGCACACACACACACACCTACACACTGTGTTTAAAATGTTTAACGAAGGTAGATCAATATTTATATGTTTGAGGTCAAATTTTGATCATAGCTCATACAATTATTGTTTATTATACTTGTTAATACTTGTTTTTTGACTCATGATTGGACAAAGTTTTTTAAAAACAAGAGATGTTCCTTTTATATTGTTATGTACTCGTTGCCAAATTATTGTTATGTACTGGTCGAGAATTTAATAGTCCTGACGCAAGAAAGACGGAAATCAGAAGACCCACTAGGTTTGCGATGATACTTCTATTTTCCAAACACAAGGAGAATCCAAGTCACACAAGAGTGTGAGAGCAAAAATATATATGAATGTCCGAACAAGTGTGTGAACAATCAATAGACAGTCTTAACATGATTGACTAATTATAATGGAATATCGATCCATATATACCTAGCAAATATAACAGACATGTCAAACAAACACACATATTATATATAATATATAGGGGATATACATTGTTAAAGGAGACAGGTTCATCAAAGTGAAATGGTCACAGACTAAGAGAGCAACAGAAAGAGAGACCACCATATATATATATATATATATATATATTATTATTTTTGCTCCCTTGGGTTCCTAGTGGAACATAGGGCTTCGACTGCACATCTCCATTTTCTTCTGTCTTCTGCTATACTTTTCGCTTGCATCCATGTTAATCCATATTCTTTCAACTCCTCTTCACTTCACACGATCTCCTCCATGTCACCCTTGGACGTCCCACAAGCCTCTTCCCTTTCAGGTTCCACTCGAGGGCTTGACGCGCGATGTCACCCAGCGGTCTCCTCAGCGAGTGTCCAATCCATCTCCACTTTCTCTTGCATATTTGTTGGGTGATTGGTTCTTGCTTTGTTTGTTCCCATAATTCCTTGTTGGTGACTCTTTCCGGCCATCTGATCTTCAGTATTGAGCGAAGACAGTTGTTAATAAAGGTCTGCAGCCTTTTCGAAATATTCTTTGTGACCCGCCCGTCAAGTTTCTGATCCGTATAGAAGAACTGACTTTACGTTTGTATTGAAAATCCGAATTTTGTTGATGATGCTGAGTGACGAAGATATCAAGATTGATTTCAGGCTGATGAATGTGTTTCTCGCCTTCCCGATTCTCGATTTGACATCCTCGTCCCTTCCGACGGCCTGTAGTTGAGACAATTCTCAATGCTAGATAAGTGAATGAAGTAACCTCTTTCAAATCCCTCCCGTTGATGGTGATTGACGTTGGATGTTGCTGTCGTTGTTGGTTGGTTGGTTATTTTCATAACCTCCGTCTTGTCTATGTTTACCTGGAGTCCTGTCTTCGCCGGCTGCTTCTTCGACCAGTTTGTCGGTTTTCACTTGTAAGTCTTCGATTGTGTGTGACATCAAACATAAGTCATCCGCGAAATCCAGGTCTTCTAGGTTCTTCACGTCGGTCCAGGATATTCCTGTCTTCTCGTTTCCCACCCACTGTCTGACGCATGATCCAGTCCACCACAATTAGGAATATCATTGGTGATAGATAATAAGCACCCTTGTCTGACTCCTGTGTTTACTCCAAATGGATACATATCATATATATAAACCCCTGTTATGTTAATTTCGATTAATTTCCCTGAAAAAGTTCGGACCAGATTGCCGATTGAAATGTTGGAATTACTCATTTCAATATCGCTGAGATTTTAAAAATATGATTTTTTTTACAAATGTCTACTTCTCACTCGGCGCCCAAGTATTTTAGAGCTATTCTGTCAAATCTTGACTACAGTTCATTTGACTAACTGACTATTATTCCATTTCGTGCTTGTCCTAGAACAGTCCACTTTCCTGTACATAATTCTAACTTGTCTTAACTGTTTAAAAATTAATGGATTTATAACTGTAGAGCCTGAAGAAGAATTTATTGAAAACAGCTCTTCGCCCTAACTACTTTTTATCATGATTATTATTCCCTTGCGTTCCCTTGAGTGGAATATAGGACTGGCTTCAACAACACACTTCCACTTTGTTCTGTTTTATGGCGTCCTCTACAGCTAGCTAGGTCCATGATTGACCAAACTCTGTCATCTCTTCCTCCAACTTACACGATGTCTTCCATGTCATCTTCGCACTGACGACCCACTCGTCGCTTCAACAATTTGGATTCCACTCGAGGGATGGCCTGCATTGCGTGCGATGTCATTCGACGGCCTTCTCAATGTATGTCCGATCAGTCCATCTCCACTTTCGCCTACAACTTTTTTTGAGCGATCGGCTCTTGCTTGTTGGTTTGTTGCCAGCCATAGTTTCTTGTTGCTTATTCTTTCTGGCCATTTGATCTTCAATATAGAGCCAGCCAGCCAGCCAGCGAAGGTGGCAGCTGTTGATGAAAGTCTTCAACAGGCTGTTGGAAATCCTTTTCTTGACGGGTGCGCAGTGCAAGTTTTTGACCAGTATGGAAGAACCGACTAAACATTGGTGTTCAAACTGCGAATCCCGGTTCCTTATGCTGAGTGTGGAAGATTTACAAAGTGGATTCAGGTTGATGAAGGCGTATCTCGCCTTTCCGATTCTGACCTTGACATCTTCGTCCCTTCCTCTTGCCTATATAGTTGAAACGATGCTTCCCAGATAAGTGAAGTAGTTAAGCTCTGTTAAATCTCTCCCGTTGATGGTGACTGGTGCTGGTTGGTTGTTGCTTTTGATTAGTTATTTTCATCATCTCATCGACAGCGTCGATCAAGTGGTCATCTGGCAACTACTTCGCTACTACCAAGGGGTGCCATCGATAATTATACATCTCATCCAACAATTATACGACAATGCTGCATGACAAGTAATCCACAACAGGAAACTTACGGAAGCCTTCGAAGTGAAGAGGGGAGTGAGGCAAGGCTGTCTATTATCGCCAATGATCTTCCTGATTGCAGTAGATTGGATAATGAGACAGACAACGGGCAATGAGGAAACACGCATAAAATGCACTCACACAAGAGACTTGGAAGATCTGGACTTCGCCGATGATATATGTCTGATTTGCCACAAACTGGAAGATATGCAAGTGAAAAGCAACAAGTTGGCAGAAAAAGTATCAAAGATGGGACTTCAGGTGAACATAGAAAAAACAGAGTTGATGAAGTTTCCTAGCCAACACCAACAGCAACAACAACAACAACAGACAACAATCAGCCGGCATAAATGGGAGGAACCTGAAAGAAACCTTTACCTACCTACCTTCCTGGGAAGCATCGTTTCAACTATAGGCCGATGGAACTGATGGGGATATCAAAGCCAGAATCGGAAAAGCAAGACAGGCTTTCATTACCCTAATGTCTGTGAGGAGGTCAACATCACTCAGCATCAAAAATAACATCCGGATTTTCAACTCCATTGCGAAGACAGTCAGTCCTACTATACGGATCAGAGACTTGGCCAGCGCGTCATAAACAGCATCTCAAACAAACTTCACACCTTCATTAACAGTTGTCTTCACTCAATACTACTCAAGATCAGATGGTTGGCCAGAAAAGATCAGCAACAGGGATCTCTGGCAATGAGCTAACCAACCCAGCAGGAACCGATTGTGAAACAAATAGGTAGGAAGAAATGGAGATGAATTGGCTGGTCATACTCTGAGGAAACCATCAATTGAATGACATCACTAGACAAGCCGTCGAGTGGAACCCGAAAGGGAGGCGGCGTGTTGGTCTCCCAAGGGTGACTTGGAGGAGGTCATGTGAGGAGGAGATGAAAGCATGTGGGCAGACTTGGAGCGGAGTGAAAAATTGGCAGAAAACTGAAGGCAATGGAGACGCGCAGCTAAAGCCCTATGTTCCTCTAGGAATTAAAGGATATAATAATAATAATCTCTGTCTTCTCTATGTTCACTTGCAGTCCTGTTTTCGCTTGCAAGTCTTCGAGTTTGTGTGACACTAGACATATATCATCCACGCGTGAAATCCAGATCTTCTAGAGTCTTCTTATCTGCGGTCCAGAGCATTCCTGACTCCTTGCCCCACCCCACCCCCAACAATCTGACGCATGATCCAGTCCACCACAATTAAGAATATCATCGTTGGTGATAATAGACACACAGCCTTGTCTTACTCCTGTATGCACTTCGAATGCCTTGCTGAGCTTTCCGCTGTGAATTACCTGACACGTGGCACTCTCATATAACCAGCTGTTGAATGAGGTTGATAAAGTCTTGGGAACTGCACGCCATATTTGTTGGAGCCGGTTCAAAATTACTTTATGATCAACGCTATCGAAGACCTTTTCGAAGTCAATGAGGTTGAGATAGAGAGAGAGAGGTTTGACTGCCACTCTATGCCTTGTTACATGAAGATGCGTAGAGTTGCAATTTGATCCGCAGTACATGATTTGCCTTTCCTGAATCCAACTTGTTCCGGTATGGCTGGCAGAGTTCTGTATCCAGTGTATTCTTTATTCTCTCCAGGATGATGAGAATTAGTATTTTACTTGGCGTGGAACTACTTTTTAATATTTCTATATCGTCAAATTACGTACACCTCATCTTCAACGCACCATTGTATAGCATTTTAAATTTAACTTTGCACTACTCTGAAATCAGTGTGCCTTCTGTGACTCCATACTGAAGATTAGATGCCCACTGAGAAAAGATTAGCGATAAGGAACTCTAGCAACCAGTGAACCTATCGCTAAAACAAATATGCTGAAGAAAATCGATATATTTATTCAAGTATTGGTTTGTAGGGATTTGATTGATTGGTTACAGGATTTCATCATGAGCTGACATTGATTGGTTAGAGAACCATTGGAAGTACTGGAAGTCAGGGAGTACTGGACAGCCGGCTGTTTCATTAGCCTAGTTTGGGACTCTTCATCAGTAGGCACTCACCACCATGGTTCGAACGCAGGACCTTCCGGTTACAAGGCTAGTGAGTTCGTAGACCATCTACTCGCAGGGACTCATGAATTGTAACTTCTGCCAATTCACGACATAGAGCGACCGCTAGCCAATGTCTTCGGTGGCGAGTATTTCTCCTTACACCCGACCTCCTGAACCCTACTGGTCAAGATGTATTGAACACACACACGCACTGAGAAAAAGATGATGCCAGGCCCTAGAGAGTGGATGGAAGCTGAATAGGAAATGACAAATTGGGGGCATGGATGGGTGACATGGAAGAGATCGTGTTCTGCGGCTGCGGACAGAACACAGTAAAAGGCTGGTGCGCTGCTGATGACTCATCAATTCTTTACTCATTACAAATAAATTAAGCACAACAAAAAGAGAAAGAAAACGCGATAATTGTTTTTAATCTTTGATTTTTTTTGCTCATCATCTTCTTGTAATCATTATAACAACATTACAACAACATCCACACAAAAACAAAAAAGAAAAACTGAAGAAAAAATAGCGAAAAGGCTTCGATTGTGAAGTCTTCAACAAGGCAACAATATGGTGGTCATCAATTGTACACTATCATTATTATTATTACTAATATTATTATCATCATATATGTATATCTAATTGTCGTCATAAATAAAACAAAGGTGTATTAAGAGGCGTAAAAGTAATGATAATACATTTATTCATCCATACGTATATGTCTGTCTATCTATCTATCCGGCAGGCAGGCAGCTTATCGATCTATGCGTGATAAGTATGTCTTTTGTACATATGACTAAGCGAGACCAAATAATAATGTGATAAGAATAAGAATAAAAAATTCAAATTCTGACATCGATCGATAGCTGACTCGACTGATATTTACCATAGGGCGTATATATAATGACTAATTTTAGACTGCCTATTATCGATCAATATGATAATAATAAAGATAATAAGAGACTATTTTAAGGCAAATGTCAGTTAGTACAATGTTAATAATAAATAATAATAAGTATTGATTAGTACGGCTAACTATAATAAGAATATTGATTTTATTTCAAACACCTATGAATATATACTTATATACCAATAAAAACGGTAGCAGTAATAATAATAATGATTGTTATTATTACTATTAAAATTGTGACTATTGATTGACTGGTTAAAAAAACTTGAAAAAATTTCAAAAAAGGGAAAGATTAAAAAGTGGGTGCGCCAAGAGGAGGGGGTTGTAGTGGAGTGGGGAAGCGGAGACATTGGGCGAAAGAAACTATCTGTCAGATAAGAGTTATAACAAAAAACAAAGACGGAGAAAAGAAGCCTATTGTTCTGTACACAAATATGCACACACACACAAATATCAAGATTAATTTCAGTCGTCATAGCTACATACATACACAGACACATACACCACTTGCCATTAACGAAAATATTTAAGTTTTTGATAAAAATGAAAAGGTAAACCATAGTAGCATCTAATCATGTGAAGCTTAATTACCTTTACACTTGTTTGACTGGAAGACAATTGAACATGCGTGCGTGTGTGTATGTGTGTGTGTGCGTACCTTTAAGAGGACATTTAAAATCGATAAAGTGGTTGATTCCTAGCACTTTTATTATTGTGATTAGTAATCGCTGTGGTCGTGGTGGTAGTAGAAGTATTTGTAGTCCCAATAGTATTGTTCAAATAAGCATTGTTTACAAACAACCTGGTTAGTTTACACGAAATCGATTGTTTCCCTGATTGATTTTCATAATTACTACTGCTACCGCTAATACTTGTTTTCACACAAGTCTCTGAATCTTGGCGCTGTTGAAGACTATTCGATTCTACTATTGGTGACCAGACAATTTTAGGCATCATCAGATTTGTTGAAGAGGACGAAGAATGATGATTATGATGATGATAAGCATTTAAAGGCATAAAACACCCCCCTCCACCACCCCCGCCACAACCACCACCTGATGTGATCTGTTGATCATAATTACTCTCTACACCAATACCTGTGTCCGGTGATGAATTTGTCAGCTCAGTAGATTTGTGTCGTGGTGACTGTAACAGTGCAGTGTTTGACAGCGCCGAGGGATCATAGCAACCAGAGTTGATCTGTTTATTCGATGATCGGATAAACGGATAAGGCCTATGCACAAATGATACCTGTTGTTTCTGATCATTACTAGTTGATGAAGGCAGGATTGTGGATTGGTAAAGACGTGATGTACGACTAGGTGTCCTAGGAGTTCTTACTGATGGGATATTATATAAAAGTGGCATAGAAGGTGGTGGCGGTTGTTCTTGGTGTAGTTGACTGTTAGAACTGGTGGTCATACAATTAGATGAGTCAGCAGTATTCGTGGGGAAATAATGGGTCTCATGGCTGCTATTATTGGTATTATTATTGGGTAAAGCAGTAGTGTAGTTTGATGAATCACCCATTCGTGGAATAATCTTAATACGATTGATCATAGAAGTTGTCATTCCATCATCATTTGACAAATTATTAATTGAATGGAAGGCTGTAGTACTCCTGTGGTTAATGTCTTTCGTCATTGTAGTGGTATTCGGAGTAGTGAGGCCACCAATGATAAGATGAGATGTTGTTATTGTTGGACAGCAGATATTACCATCCAAAAACGACATATCACTTTCATACACCGGTTGATTGGTTGTCGAATTCATACTGACCGACGGATAAAGATGCGATGTAGACAAGCTTAGATGACGCCTATTCTGACTTGGTGATGATATACTCTGTCTAGGTATAGGCGGATAGTAAGATATGTCGTTAGTAGTCGTGAACGCCGGCATTTTATTCCCTCGACTATAATCATTAGCAGCGGTAACAGTAGTGATCTTATACGGTTGCGTTGAATAATTCACCTCTTTGGGTTCATCATAAATACATTCCTCACTGTAATTAGGATTTTCATTCGTATAGCGTGCACAGTTTTGTTTGTCCAGCATACTTGTTGAAGTAGTCATAAACAATGGTCTGGTTAATTGATTTCCATTACAGGTGGACAGTGTTACTGCGGGGAGATTAGAGGAGTACATAGATTGTTGAATCAGGTGGTTACTTTTATGCATACTCGCGACTCCATTTTCATTATTATTGATGTAGAGTTTAGGAGGGATAGTTTGTATGAAATGCTGTGCTGTCCTTGATGTCGTTGTTGTCGTCGTAGGTGGCGGTGGACGACTAGCTCCATATTCATAAGATGACGTCAAAGATGTAGAAGAAGTGACACTGACCGAATGATTACACTGATGAACAGATGAAGGGGTTAAATTAATAAATGCCATAGAATTGCCACTATTATTATTATTATTGATTTTGGCACTGGTAGAAGTAGCAGAAGTGGTCGAAGTATTCGGAAATACGTTAGACTTGTTATTAGCATTATTATTCACCATCGGTCTAGATTTAACATGACAACGAGACGACTGATCATTGGTTATCGGTTGCCATGGTTTAGGCGTAAAATTCAATTCTTTAGACTGTTGATAATGCGGATAATAGGAATTATTATGTCCAGTGGAATAGTTCACATTTAATTGATTCCATGATTGAGCCGGTGGTGGTTGTTGTATAGACGTTGAAGTAAACTGTTTAATCCCATCTCCACTGGTTGAACAATTTTCATAAGGTTTCGGACGAATTAATAAAACTGGTGCTTTACTCGTTATCTTAACTGGACAATTATTGTTATTATTATTACTATTATTATTTCGTATTTCATGTTCAATTAACACTGGATTATAACTATTATTATTATTAATTTTTTTATTGGAATTGTATTGATTTATTGATTGTAATTTATTTAAATAGGGGGAGATAGGTGCTGATGCATTCAAACTTTTCTCTTCATGACGTTGATGTAATGAGGATAAGGAATGTGAATGCATAGGAAAATGACCATTACGTACATAAAAGTAAATATCTTCAATTTCATCACATAATGCATTCATTTCATCTGTTTCACTAGCAAATATTGATGAAGAAAGACTTGAATGTGTATTATATAAATGTGTATTTAAACAATTAGTTGAATGATAAAAATCAATATTATCGATTTGTGGAGAAGATGAAGAGGATAAAGCACCAATAACGGTGGTAGTAGTAGAATTCAATGATAAATAATTTAATATTTTCGGCTGAATTTCATTCAACTGATGATATGGATCATTCGGAATATCATTGTGTTCTTCATGCATTGCCAACGATGCAATTGCTGCTATACTGGTAACAGCTGATTGAATAGCAATTGTACCAAATCGATTTGTAATCGGTCCAAGTGTTCTAGTCAACGGGGTGTATGAAGGACCAGTATTTGATGAATGACTTATATCTTCCAAATGTTTCAGGATATAAGTTAATCCTTGGACAGGATGACATGCAGCTAAGAAATGTGAAACACGAAAAGCGTGAGTTTCAAGTTCTCGACTATACAGTGCACATGTAGGGGAATCAGCGACTAGAAAATAATGCTGCATTAACATATCTGTAGTCACGACAAAGAAACGACTTTTCCCTGACATGTTTGATTCATTTTGATATATTGATCCAGTACAATCAGAGAGTGGTTCTAAGAATATTAAATCACCATGATGACAGGAGAATATTTGTAGTAGTGAATGCATATTTACAGAATCTGAATTAGATATCATAGCCTGATTTGTCAGTCGGCCCATAAAGAACCATTCACTTGAACGTAATCCAACAACAGGACGTGTAATTATCGGCAATTGATAGGTGCTTAACAATGATAATATACTATGAACACCATTATTATTACTGTAATTATGATTATCAGTGATACTTTGATCAGTATGACTAGAATGCTTAGCAGTATTGACGGTATTGACACTTGAGCAATTTGAAATATTTACAGGACTACACATTATTGATTTTGAAGCTAAAGATAAATAGACTAACCTTGGACCAGTACTGAACCAATTTAAAGCATCCTGAGGTGATAAATTTGTAATGGAAGCAGCTAAGGCAGCTAGCGCTTTTCCACCGACTACTGAACACTGAAGCATAGAAACTGGTTTCGATCGATAACGTGAAGAAAATCGATAGGAAGAGGAAGAAGCAGTAGTTTGATCATCTTTATGAATTAAACGACACAGACGACAATCAATCAATTGAAGTACAGTTCCGGGGCGTAGAAGCCCAATATTATCTGCATCCAATGTTAAAGTGGTACGATCATCTTTTTTAAGTAAATCCGCTGAACTCATAATAAGAGATTGAGCATTAGTAGCGAATAGACATTGAGTTTCTTTACGTAGTAGAATAAATTTTGGTTTAGCTCTCCATACTGCTTTACAACTAGACCAAACTGGAACTTCAGGACATATTTGTGAACCAGTATCAGTTGGTCCAATTACACTTCGACGAACTAATTCAAACCAAGATGGACAACATGAGGTAAGAACAACTGACTGTGAGCACGCAGATCCAAACTGACTGCCATTTACATCATTTTGACTACTACAACAACTACTACTTTTGTTGTTTGAGAGAGGATTTGTCATATGTTGAGATGTTTGAGACCAATTCGATTTGCCAGCAACATTGTTTGGTAATAACCATTCTCCCTGTACCAATGTGACACCTGGTACAATTTTCATAGCTAGAGCACGTTCATTTTTCAATACACAACGACATCCTGGTTTACGACATTCAATTTGAACTAGACGTGATGGTTTATCAACTGGATAGTTGGATGATCCAATACAACTTTCCTGTTGAACAAGATCTTGGATTGTAAAACGCATGGAATCCAACAGTTGAGCTTTCCCAACACTGACCGGTGTTGTACCAACACCTCCACCGTTCCCACGGGTAATCCATTGAAAATGAGGAGCTGAATCATAAATATCCACAGCACAGCTCATATGATATGTTATGAATGATACATGGTGTAGAACACGATCAATAAATATTTATGGCCTAAAGTGACATGAATTCTGTGTGTATGTCTAAGAGTGTTTTCGGAAATCCTGTGCTTTATGTTACCATTGGTATGATAATTCCACAAGAAACAAATGTGTTACACATGCCGGTAACACACGAACCATCCCCAATACTAAAGGCATGTAAAATGAAACAGCTTTCTTTATACACCTAAATTAATATTCCATTAAGCCTTATTTTAACCAATAGACACGAAGGTCATTTCTATGTTTTGTTAATTACCAGCTGATTTTGCTGCTTTTTGATTGGTTGTTTCAGACAGCAAAATTCTAGACCAATTAGAATTGTTTATTTTAATGTGAATGATTAGTTCATCAGCAAGGTATACTACATGTGCACACCCACCCACCCACACACACACCTACATGTGTGACATTAACTTTTACACTGACTAGTCCGAAGACTTCTTTGTTCACAGATTGGAAACACACCCAACTGGTTTCCCCAGGGTGAAAGTGTTTTATTTTTTTGTGTTCATCAAGTGGGATGTGTTTTTCTCCTTATTTCTTGTTGTATATCATTTTAAAAATTATAGGACAAATGAAATTATATAGTGGGTAATGAATGAAGGTTGTGGAAATACCCATCATATCTTCATATGCTCCGTCTAACCTTATACATTAAGAAGTTAAGACAATCAACCTGGTGGTGTTCAAAACAGTTGACATTTTGTGTGATTACATTTCCACAAACAATTTTTTCATCCCGTTCCCTATATCCTATTTAAGGGGTTTATTGCTTTTATGTACTAGCAATGTTAGGTTTACATTCTCGAAGACGATTGCTTCCCTCAGATTGATGCTGTTGCTATGGTAAGTCTGTTGAGGGTCTCTTTTGGCAGATATCGTATATTGAGAGTTTATCGGAGAATTCAGTTGGAAATTGTGCCACTTCATAAAAAATATGTAGACAATATTGTAATCATAAGTGATGAGTCTTGTTCTGCCAGTTCAATTTTAAATCAAATGAATGAAGTTCAAAGTAGCATATCATTTATGTCTGTTTATCTTTTCTAGTAGATATATTGCCTAGTCGACTGATGGCTTGATGGATCAATAAAATGATGCATTTATAGAAAACCTACCTGGACAGGATAGGACACGACAGTATCTTAATTATCACAGTTTCTGCCCTGTTTGGTACAAAAGAGCTTTAGTGAGCGAGGTGTCTCTTCAGTAGAATTCAAAGTGTATGTACTGAAGTCACACTTGATGAAGAAGAAAGAGAGCTGACACAAACTCTGGTTGATAATAGTTATCCAGAGAGGATCATCAGGAGGTTTAAAGTAGTCAGTGGAACACCAAAACCCTAAGAAAGATGTGTATATTAAGCTACCCTACGCATGGGGTATCATAGCAGCTTGATAACTAGACAAAAAGTGAACGCCGTTGTGGTTTGAAAAGACTTTTTATGCAGGTAATATCATAATAATAGAGAATGTGATGCCAATATATCCATCTAAACCGTTTGAACATACGAGAAATGATGTCACATCCCGTACTGTATTTACCAATTTGAATGTACGTGTGGATACACATACATACATGGAGAGAACTCATCAGTGTTCGCAAATAAGGGCTGGCTTCAGAGCATGTTTTCCTAAATTTCTTCAGAAGCAAACAGAATCCCCAGAACCCAGTGACGGTGAGAACAGAAGACCTGGCTTCACTATTACGGAATATATTATAGAGACAGGACATAAAATTGACGTTCACACATCTTTTAAACCTATCTATAAAACATGTTTGAGACGTATTCTAAAGTTTATGGAAGCTCTAGCTGGCAATTAGAAAGTTTAAACCCCCTTTATACGTTCAAAGCAACAATTAGTCATCACCACACTAAACCGCCTTCCTTGGTAGACGTTGTTTTGATACCATACAGAGTAGATGTACTATTACCTCTCTTATTTGGTTTAGTGACTGATCTTCATTGTTATTTTGGTCACCTTCAATATGGTGACCTCTTAACTTGACCTAAGTGTCTATTTTCTCGCCCCCCTAACTCTTTATTAATTTCATATATGTGTATTCCTATGACAAGCCCGTGTGTGTGTGTGTGTGTGATCAGATTATTCGAAGTGTGTAGCGCAAATATACAATACAAAATACACGATTCAGACAAATTACGTCTTCCTTCTTATTGCTTTGTCTGTCTAAATTCATAAAGGGAACTAATTGTTTTAGAGGAATATTACTATTCTTATCATCTTACACTTGTATATCCATTTTCACCCTACTTTTTCTGCTAATGCCAAAAGTTGCTGTTATTGATTTTGGTTAAGTGTACCTTGTAATGTATTTTTTCCGCTGTTGCTCTTAAGTAAATTAGATGCAATATTGTAAACAGAAATGCTGCGAATGCCACATTGTATCATAAGTACTGTTTGGGAATAAAGTATATTATTATTATTATTGTCATCAATGGAGATATGGATTCTGGTAGAGTCTGAACCAGAGTGGCTACGTGTTACCAGTCCAAAGAGCTACTGGAGGAGTCAGCTACAAGATCCAACTGCTAACTAGAAGATCATCATTCCACTGTAATAGCTACCATTATGGTAGTGTGATAGAGACAACGTGTTCTAAAAGGAATATGATTCTCGCATATTCCCACAGTCCAGTACTGCATTAGCAACAGAATACTATATGTATATATTTAAACATTCTATTTCATATCGTTTAATGTAAACCAAAATCATACTCTCAGTGACTGATTAAAGATGAACTTTATGGATATAAACAGAGGTTTAATTACTTGAAGAGATACCTTGACTTCCATATCTTGCCTTCTGCTGTTATACCATAAGTAATAATGCTCAATGGTGACATGATGCATTGTTATCCCAACTCGGCGAATTGCAGTGAAGTACAGCTGAGACATGGAGTGGGGGGGGCTGAGTGGGCTGAGAGTAAGCTTATACGTATAAAGCAAGCTTTTGAGTCTTGTAAACATAAATGCAACTGTAGAGAACCTGGCGACTGGTTAGTAGAATTTAATTCCATATTATTAATATTATTATTTCCTTTAGTTCCTAGAGGGACATGGAGCTTCAGCTATATATCCCCATTGCGTTAGGTTCTCTACCAGTGTTTTCGCCTGGCTCCACTCCACATCTCCCCACGTGCTTTCATCTCCTCTTCGCATCACCACCTGCACCTATATGTCATCCTCTCGTACTGACAACCAACTTGCCGCTTCCCGTTCGGGTTCCACTCGACTGATGGTCCGGTGAGTGATGTCACTCACTTAATGGTTTCCCCAGAGTATGGTCAATCCATTTACATTTCTTCCTGCTGATTTCTTGCACAATCGGTTCCTGTTGGGTTGGTTGGCTCATTACCAGAGATCCCGCCCTGTCGCTGATCTTTTCTAGTCGGCCATCTGATCTTAAGCGTAGTATTGAGCGAAGACAGCTGTTGTTGATGAAGGTCTGTAGTTTGTTTGAGAGGCTCTTTATGACGCGCTGGCCAACTCTCTGATCCATAAGGTAGCACCAACTTCACATTTAATTCCATATTCGTCTAGTTTATTTCAAATATTTGGGTGACTGGGTTTCGAGCATAAATTATTGCTCATATTTATATCAGTTCAGTCACACGGTTTTATAATTTTTCTCTTGTATATTTTTCTCTCCCTTCACCGTGTTGATGCGAGGAGCAGATGAGAGATTATAGGAAATTGTCGGCTCAGCTGAAGAAGACAGCAGAGGATAGATCAAAGTGTAGACGTATTGTTGAAGCCCTCTGTCCCACTAGGAACCCAAGAGGACAATAATAACGATAATAATATAATTAAAATTCACACAAAAACACAGGCCCCCACCCAAATAGCAACAATACGTAGATACATTAGTAATCAATTCATTTTGTCAATCATTTTGTAAAACACCAATTGAAATTTATCATTCAAGTGTTGGTTTGTAGGGATTTGATTGGTTTCAGGATTTCATCATGAGCTGACATTAGTTAGAGAACCATTGGAAAACCTGGGAGTACTGGACAGCTGTTTCGTCCTAGTTTGGGACTCTTCAGCAGTACACACCCATCACCATGGTTCGAACCCAGGACCTTCCGGTTACAAGGCGAGCTCGTATACCATTAAGCCACTGGGACCTGATCCAATGGTCCTTGAAATTTATTAACTCTAACATTCTTCAGTATATAAGCCTTAAAACTTCGACTACTGTCAAAACGAGATAATCTCCTCATTTATTATGTCTGCGTGTGTGTATATGTGCATGTTTGTGGTATGAAAATGTGAGCAGACAATGAATAAAATCTAAAACAATTAGTTCCTTTTATGAATTTAGATAAAGCGACAAGAAGACGTAATTTGTCTCAATCGTGTAATGTATTTGCGCAACACATTTCGAACAATCTGATCACATACGGACTTGTCATAGGAATATATATGAAATCAATGAAGAGGTAAGAGGTGAGAAAAATAGACAAGTTAGGTCAAAAGTTAAAAGGACATATCCAAGGTCAAAATAACAATGAAGACCACTAAACCAAATAGCAGAGGTAATAGTACATCTGCTATGGTATCAAAACAAAATTTACCAAAGAAGCTTTAATGTGATGACAAATTGTTTTTGAACGCATAAAGGTGGCTTGAACTTTCTAATTCCTAGGGCTTCTACAAACTTTAGGATACGCCCCAAACACGTTTTATAGATAGGTTTAAAAGATCTGTTAACATCAATTTTATGACCTGTCTCTATAATATGTTTCGCAATAGAAGAGCTAGGCCTCCTGTTCTCACCGTTAATAGGTTCTGATGATTCCATTTGTTTCTGGAGACATTTTGGAATATGCTCTGAAGCCAGCTCTTATTTGCAGAGATCGATGAGTCCTGCCTATGTATGTGTGTCTACACGTACATCCAAATTGGTAAATACAGTGGGATGTGACGTCATTTTTCGCATGTTCGAGGGGCTTAGATAGATATATTGGCTTTACATTCTCTATTATTATGATATTAGCTGCATAAATATTCTTTTTAACAGCAGCGTTCAGCCTTTGTCTAGTTATCAAGCTGTTTTTATTGTCCTGCCACGTTTACCCCGCCCCCCTCATTTCAGTCTGTATTCCTTTATTTATTCAAATTAAAGTACTCCTGTCATTAGAAAAGCATGAGTCATACACATAAAAATCAATATATATATATATATATATATATATATATATATATGTATATATATTCAACCAGACATATGTCTGACCTTGAAGTATGCATACGGCATATTTATCCATTTATTTATTTACCTATTCACTGGTTCAATACGCACTTGATTTGAATATTCAATAAAACAAAACCCTTGAAGTTTAACAATAAGTACTTCATATAAAAATAAGTACTCTAATAATAATAATAATAATAATAATAAATAGACGCACAAAAATAGTTGATAATGAGAAGGAAATTAATACGGAGTGTACTTAAGTGGTGTTTTTGTCCCATGTCAAAAGGTGCATAAGATTTAAGGCCAAGTTAAACTCTAAGCGCACCACTAACAACTAACTACCAATGGAGTGCGACCGCACCAATGACCTTGAAACGCTTACTGAGGAGCAAGTTAGTTATTGAAACCTGGAAGATAATGTTATCATCATTAATAAAATATATGCTCATCGAAGTGTGCTATGCTATTAAATGGGATATCTGGCAAGTTTCAGCTAAGTTCTAGGTAAGATTAAGTTGCTCTTTAAGCCAAAGGCGACATTGGGGTTGGTTCGAGTTAGATTACAGTTAGTTTAGGGATATTTTGACGTTAGGGTTAAATTCAGGAAAGATTAGGGTTATTGTTAGGGTTAGAAGGCCTAAATAGTTACATGCATAGAATGTGTGGTTGAATTACTCTGTTGATATAAGAATAGAACTTATGCACTGCGGTGGTAGAGGATAATTCCATTGTGGATAAAGTTTATTCTGATAAAGTCGCACAATGTTATAAAGTCATATTTACTGATGACCACGTTTTGAGCCCAATTTATTGGTCAGGAAATATTACTGTATAACACACTATGAGACTTTATCAAAATAAATTTTATCCACAATGGAATTATACTCTGTGTTGATACTCCAACCTAAATCTGACAGCTATTTTTATCACATGTGAGAGGAAGTTATGCTCTGTAACACTTTTCTACAGTTTTTATGTATTATTTCATAAATATGTATGCATCCCATATTCAAAAATGTCTCCTTCACGTGATTGGTGCGTTCGAGGTCATTCGCTGATTGGTAGTTAGTTAGTGGTGTTTAAAGTTTAACTTTGCCAGATTTAACCTTTTTTCTTATAAATTCCGAAATGAATGAATTACAGTCACATTTTAGCAATATTTAACTAGCCTCATGAAGAGACACCACTTTAATTATCACTTCCTTCTGGATGGCTTGCAGAAGAATCCGAAATGGGTACTTCATATAATTTGGAACACGTCGCAGTTGGATGTATCTACTTCTCCAGTGAGTGAGTGACATTATTCTCATTGAAACTCAAATCTATCAGTTTTCGATTGAAACATCAAAAGGCAAGAGTAAACAATCGGCACCAAAGTTAAATGACCCTGATTCGACCAATCAGATAGCTCAGAATTACAAATGGTCGCTAGTCACATAATCCTCGTTGGAAATGTCTGCTAGATATGGTTTTCGACTTCTTAGTGGAAAATGCATTGATAGGGAGGAATAAAACATACAAATGGGGAGGGATAATGACCCTGCAAAAGTATTGCCAGGATACTGATGGTTACACACTAAGATGTAACCACTTTATATGGGGAAGTCTGTATAAGTTGGAAAGTCGTACATAAGTGGTAATTTTTTGAAGACACTGTCTTCTCGAAATCAACGCTCTTCATTAGTAATATATTGCGTGTATGCAACCAGTAGTATCTGTCACAGCTGGAGAAATAGAGAATACATTGGTTTGATATGTCTATATAACCACTTCTATGAGAATCTGGGACCAGCCAGGTTTTGCAGCATATCAGAGATATTCACCCTATATAATTCATTTTTATTACATCTATCTCGTAGATACATTTCTCTTTAAAAATTAAGTACCACTTTTCACCTAGAAGAATCTGATTGGCTGTTTCAAGGTCGTATGAAGTTCTTTAGCTGTTGACCATCAAAGTATTGTCCATTAAGCTAATTAGCCATACGGGGACATCTGTGATTCTTCGTGTTTTTAGTGATTTCTGCTAACAGAGTTTATCATGTACATTTCGTCCTGCTCCAGTCTCATCAACTGAATTCACCTATATTTGTCACTGTAATGAATTGAATAATATCGAGTTGACACAAAAGGCAAATATTATTGCAGATTCTTTTTCAGAAGCTGATATCCTTATCAGAGTGCTACTTACTTCTATTCAGCGAAAGGTTAAATGATATGGAATTGAAAAGTTTTAATGCCTCTGATATCATCTGATACTGATTGCATGAGAGGCAGTTAATTCTTGTGGCTGTCATGGATAATGCTTCGACATTTTAAATGATGCATCTTTAGGTGGAGTCGTCACTTCTGCGGGTGCAGATATGTGGTTTATCGAGACGACGAGTTCCAAATATGATCTTACACCCCAGTGCTAGTCACCACCAACAAAATAAAGTATATAAACTAATGTATTTCAATATAGTAATGAATTGTATATTGCTTACCATGAGACCTACTCACCAAGATTTCATACCTTTGCTTGGTCAAGTCTTGAATATATATGGCTAATTAATTGAAAATCTGAACTGATATTGAAGGAAGCAAGACAGGTGAGAGCACAATCAATTTCAATTGGAACAAAATGCACTAATTAAATTATTATTATTATTTCCTATATCTCCTAGAGGAACACAGGGATTCAGCCCCAAGTCTCCATTGCGGTCGGTTCTCTGCTAGAGTTTTCACCTGACTCCAAGTCTGCCGAACACATAGTTTCATCTCCTCTTTGTATCACCTCCTCCTCCTCCTCCTCCATGTCACCCTCGCACTGACAGCCAACTAAGTTAGCGCCTCCCATACAGGTTCCACTCAAGCGGTGGCCTAGCATGTGATGTCACTTGATGGTTTTCTCAGAGTATGGTCAATGCACCTCCATTTCTTCCTGTATATTTGTTGAACAATTGGTTCCTGTTGGGTTGGTTCGCTCATTGGTAGAGATTCCTGTTGCCAAACGTTTCTGGCCATTTGGTCTTGAGTTGTGAGTGAGCGAAGACAGTTGTTGATGAAGTTAGGTAGCCTAATCGAAGTGTCCTTTGTGACGCGTCAAGTCTCTGATCCGTACAGTAGCATTGAATTTACATTGGAGCTGAAAAATCGGATCTTATTTTGCATGCTGGGTGCTCTTGACCTCCCCACAGACTTGAGAGTAATGAAAGGTTGCCTTGCTCTGATAACCTCATCAGTTCTGTCCACCTGTAGTTGAGACAATGCTTCCCAGGAAGGTGGGTAGGTGATATGTATCCACATATATATATTTATGTGTGTGTGTGCATGTTGGTCTCTCTTTCTGTTTGCTCGCTTAGTCTGTGACCATTTCACTTGTGTGAACTTGTCTCCTTTAATAATGTATATTCTCCTTATATTATATTATATATAATATGAGTGTTTGTTGACAGTCCGTTGCTTGGTGACATATATCCATATATGGTTGTTGACATGTCTGCTATATTCGCTATGTATATTTGGATCGACACTCCATTATAATTAGCCATCCATGTTAAGACTGTCTAATGATTTATTCCCACGCTTTGTCTGGAACATTCATATATATTTCGCATTCACAATCTTGTGACTTTACTTTACTTACTTACCACTTTGGTGTGAGACCATTTATTTTCGTCTCCTTGTGTTTGGACAATAGAAGTATCATCGCAAACCTAGTGGTCTTCTGATTTCCGCCTTCTCGCGTCAGGACTATTAAATTCTCGACCAGTCCATAACAATAATTTAGCGACGAGTACATAACAAATTGGCGACGGGGAAACTAGAACATAACAATTTGGCGACGGGGAAAACTACTATTAACCACACAGCAGCAGCAACATAACAATTTACTATGGATCCTTCTAAATTGGAATTATTGTTTGAACGACAAATGAAATTAATGGAAATGTTCGTCAACCAACAGACTGGTCCAGCTTCACCTTCGAGCAATCCCAATCATACCATGCTACCATCTGTCGACGGCATTGTGAGCAGCATTTCACAGTTCAATTATGACCCAGAGGCTAATGTCACTTTTGACACATGGTATCAACGTTATGAGGATTTATTCACTGTTGATGTCGCCTCACAAGACGATGCCTGGAAGGTGCGAGTTTTGCTACGTAAATTGGGTCCGGCAGAATATGAACGGTACTGCAACCTAATTTTACCACAGAAACCACGTGACAAGTGTTTCGATGATACAATAAAGTTGCTGCGTGAACATTTTGGAGACCACTCCTCGTTATTCAGCATACGTTGTCATTGCCTCAAGCTGGCAATGAATGAAAATGATGATTTTCTTACTCACGTTGGCACAGTCAACCGAGAATGTGAGAGATTTCGACTCAGGTCCTCAACAGATGATCAATTCAAAGCCTTGATTCTCATATGCAGTCTTCAATCTCCTCGTTTCACAGATATCCGAACTCGACTGCTCAATCAGCTAGAACAAAATCCTAAGTTAACTCTACATGACATAGCTGATGAATATCAACGGCTGATTAATCTGCAGAAAGACACACACCTGGTCGAATCAACAACTTCGAGAAGCTCTGATATTCACGCATTACGAAAGAGCAAAAATCTCTCATCATCCAGTCCTAACCCACCTACTTCTTCTAATGTCCCGCGGAAATCTATACATACTCGTCCAACTTCACCAAATACTGCAAAGAAGACCCCACCACCACCATGCTGGCATTGTGGCGCGTGGCACTTTGTAAAGTCTTGTCCGTACAAAAATCATTGTTGCAGCAAGTGTAAAATCATCGGTCATAAAAATGGGTTTTGTCAGCCACGCCAACTCAGATATCATAATCCAGCAAAAGCTCAACAAAATGTCGGTCCTAAATCTCCAAAAAGATCACTGAGTCTACGTGCAACCTGTCAAGTCACAACACCAGGTATGCGGAAATATATTGACCTTCAGATGAATGGTCATGATACTCGTCTGCAGCTAGATACTGCCTCTGATATTACTGTTATATCAGAAAAACTTTGGAATTATATTGGCAGACCACCTATCACCAATACTTCCCAATCTCTTGTCAGCACCTGTGGTGGGCAGCTCAAACTAATTGGTGAACTCAAATGTTCTGTTTCCTTCCGCACTACCAAATTCACAGGAATTTGCTACGTCACCAAGAGTGATTTAAATCTTTTGGGACTTGATTGGTTCGATCGTTTTCATCTAGCTGATGTCCCACTAAATTCGCTATGCAATGCAGCCAAGAAGGATAAAATGTCAGACGATTCCGGACGAAGCAGAAGCCGCAAACCCAACAGTCAGACGAAAGGACAGACGTCAACAACAAGCTCAAAGGTCCCAGATAAACCCCCAGGTAAACATCCTACTAATCATCAATCTTCTCAAAAGGGGAGGTGATATGTATCCACATATATATATTTATGTGTGTGTGTGCATGTTGGTCTCTCTTTCTGTTTGCTCGCTTAGTCTGTGACCATTTCACTTGTGTGAACTTGTCTCCTTTAATAATGTATATTCTCCTTATATTATATTATATATAATATGAGTGTTTGTTGACAGTCCGTTGCTTGGTGACATATATCCATATATGGTTGTTGACATGTCTGCTATATTCGCTATGTATATTTGGATCGACACTCCATTATAATTAGCCATCCATGTTAAGACTGTCTAATGATTTATTCCCACGCTTTGTCTGGAACATTCATATATATTTCGCATTCACAATCTTGTGACTTTACTTTACTTACTTACCACTTTGGTGTGAGACCATTTATTTTCGTCTCCTTGTGTTTGGACAATAGAAGTATCATCGCAAACCTAGTGGTCTTCTGATTTCCGCCTTCTCGCGTCAGGACTATTAAATTCTCGACCAGTCCATAACAATAATTTAGCGACGAGTACATAACAAATTGGCGACGGGGAAACTAGAACATAACAATTTGGCGACGGGGAAAACTACTATTAACCACACAGCAGCAGCAACATAACAATTTACTATGGATCCTTCTAAATTGGAATTATTGTTTGAACGACAAATGAAATTAATGGAAATGTTCGTCAACCAACAGACTGGTCCAGCTTCACCTTCGAGCAATCCCAATCATACCATGCTACCATCTGTCGACGGCATTGTGAGCAGCATTTCACAGTTCAATTATGACCCAGAGGCTAATGTCACTTTTGACACATGGTATCAACGTTATGAGGATTTATTCACTGTTGATCTCGCCTCACAAGACGATGCCTGGAAGGTGCGAGTTTTGCTACGTAAATTGGGTCCGGCAGAATATGAACGGTACTGCAACCTAATTTTACCACAGAAACCACGTGACAAGTGTTTCGATGATACAATAAAGTTGCTGCGTGAACATTTTGGAGACCACTCCTCGTTATTCAGCATACGTTGTCATTGCCTCAAGCTGGCAATGAATGAAAATGATGATTTTCTTACTCACGTTGGCACAGTCAACCGAGAATGTGAGAGATTTCGACTCAGGTCCTCAACAGATGATCAATTCAAAGCCTTGATTCTCATATGCAGTCTTCAATCTCCTCGTTTCACAGATATCCGAACTCGACTGCTCAATCAGCTAGAACAAAATCCTAAGTTAACTCTACATGACATAGCTGATGAATATCAACGGCTGATTAATCTGCAGAAAGACACACACCTGGTCGAATCAACAACTTCGAGAAGCTCTGATATTCACGCATTACGAAAGAGCAAAAATCTCTCATCATCCAGTCCTAACCCACCTACTTCTTCTAATGTCCCGCGGAAATCTATACATACTCGTCCAACTTCACCAAATACTGCAAAGAAGACCCCACCACCACCATGCTGGCATTGTGGCGCGTGGCACTTTGTAAAGTCTTGTCCGTACAAAAATCATTGTTGCAGCAAGTGTAAAATCATCGGTCATAAAAATGGGTTTTGTCAGCCACGCCAACTCAGATATCATAATCCAGCAAAAGCTCAACAAAATGTCGGTCCTAAATCTCCAAAAAGATCACTGAGTCTACGTGCAACCTGTCAAGTCACAACACCAGGTATGCGGAAATATATTGACCTTCAGATGAATGGTCATGATACTCGTCTGCAGCTAGATACTGCCTCTGATATTACTGTTATATCAGAAAAACTTTGGAATTATATTGGCAGACCACCTATCACCAATACTTCCCAATCTCTTGTCAGCACCTGTGGTGGGCAGCTCAAACTAATTGGTGAACTCAAATGTTCTGTTTCCTTCCGCACTACCAAATTCACAGGAATTTGCTACGTCACCAAGAGTGATTTAAATCTTTTGGGACTTGATTGGTTCGATCGTTTTCATCTAGCTGATGTCCCACTAAATTCGCTATGCAATGCAGCCAAGAAGGATAAAATGTCAGACGATTCCGGACGAAGCAGAAGCCGCAAACCCAACAGTCAGACGAAAGGACAGACGTCAACAACAAGCTCAAAGGTCCCAGATAAACCCCCAGGTAAACATCCTACTAATCATCAATCTTCTCAAAAGGGGAGGTGATATGTATCCACATATATATATTTATGTGTGTGTGTGCATGTTGGTCTCTCTTTCTGTTTGCTCGCTTAGTCTGTGACCATTTCACTTGTGTGAACTTGTCTCCTTTAATAATGTATATTCTCCTTATATTATATTATATATAATATGAGTGTTTGTTGACAGTCCGTTGCTTGGTGACATATATCCATATATGGTTGTTGACATGTCTGCTATATTCGCTATGTATATTTGGATCGACACTCCATTATAATTAGCCATCCATGTTAAGACTGTCTAATGATTTATTCCCACGCTTTGTCTGGAACATTCATATATATTTCGCATTCACAATCTTGTGACTTTACTTTACTTACTTACCACTTTGGTGTGAGACCATTTATTTTCGTCTCCTTGTGTTTGGACAATAGAAGTATCATCGCAAACCTAGTGGTCTTCTGATTTCCGCCTTCTCGCGTCAGGACTATTAAATTCTCGACCAGTCCATAACAATAATTTAGCGACGAGTACATAACAAATTGGCGACGGGGAAATCTAGTACATAACAGTAGGTAAAGGAGGTTGCTTCTTTTGCATTCCTTTGATTTATTCTTATCGTTGTCTGTTGTTGTTGCTGTTGCTGTTGGTTGGGAATCTTCATCACATACTTCTGTTTTCTCCATGTGCATCTGTAGTCCTTTGATGTTTCTTCTATCGCCAACTTGTTGCTCTTCACTTGCACATCTTCCAGTTTGTGGGAAATCAGATACATATATCATCAGTGAAGTTCAGATCCTCCAAGTCTCTTTTTGTCTGAGTCCATTTTATACCTGTTTCCTAATTGGCCGTTGTTTGTCGCATTATCCAATCTACTGCAAACAGGAAAGTCATTGGCGATAGTAGACAGCCAGCTTGTCTCACTCCCGTCCTCACTTCGAAGGCTTCCGTTAGTTTTCCGTTGTGGATTACTTGGCATAAAACATTGTCGTACAAGTGTTGGATGAGATGTATAATTGTTAGCGAAACCAATTGGTAGTAGCGAAGTAGTTGCCAAATCACCTCAATATATGACACTATATACTACTGATATTGGCTGACTAATATATGAGTAGTTGGATACCACTTATATCAACCATTAGATTGGTCACACACTAAGACTGTCGAGTAACATAGCGCTCCATGCTATGGTCTGAGTGGGAAGTGAAGCGTTAGGCATTGGTACAAGAATCACACGGGGGAAATGACAAACTATAGGTGATTGTGGACTCAAACAGCTGAAGAGGAACGACTACAGAGAGCAGTACAAAGTGGAGATGTGCTTTTGAAGCCCTATATTCCACAATGTATAAAATTCTCAGAATAATTTATTGCATAATATTTTCATTCCAACCAGGATCTTCAAGTTAAATCTCAATCTATAGTGGTATATCATGTGACAGTGCTTTCTGATCGGATCTGAGCAGACTAATCCCCTATAATATATTCTCCCTTCTTCTCAGGGTGGGGGGGGTCCGGGTCTGTTTTTCCTCGACATTTTCTGCTCAACTATGTTATTTAAACTGTCTACTCATATAGTAAAATGGGTGGATGGTGACTAGCATTGGAATCCAGGACAACGTGGATTTCGGCCTATTTAGGACTTGTCACAACTGGATGTACCTGCATTCCCCACTGAGTGAGTGAGTGAGTGATGGTGTTCCCCAGAGTGAGGCTCGAACTTAGTACCCACAGTTCTGAAGGCCGAAGTATTATTCGCTATACCACTTGAGCCAAGATATTTTATTTTGATTGATTGTAGCTTGATGCTACAGCACCGTATTTTTGGTACATGTTTGGAATTTTCAGCATGTGATATCGATAGGCCAAATTTGCAGGGCAACCATTGATATCAGGTGTGTGTCAGCAGGGGATTGAATCCTGGACCATGTGTATGGTCGGCGAGAGCCCTAATTGCTGTGCTACAGATGCGCCATGTCTTGTGCAACTGATAGAAGTTATTATCTATTACAATTTGAACTTTCGTGTTCGTTGAATGGTTGCATGGAAGGTTTCATCATGAGCTGATACGAGTTAGAGAACCACTGGAAAACCCACATGGGAGTACTAGACAACTGTTTCATCCTAGTTTGAGACTCTTCATCTGTACGCACCCACCGGGGTTTGACCCTAAGATCTTCTGGTTACGGTGTGAGCTAGCTCGTGGACTGTTGAGCCACTGGGATAAATGGATCGCATTGGGAGCACTATGATTCAATGGGAAAAGAAATACAGGTACATCCACAGTCGTGACGAATCCCAGATGGGACGAAATGCGCATTATGCTAGATTCCACTGAATTCACACACGAAGCTGACATGTCGGCTTGACGCCAAGCACTTCCGTCCAATCAATCAACCAGAAAGTCCAAAATGAATTAAATGTGTACTCAAATAATTAATAACAATAATAACCTCTTGACTGTCAAACCAACTCCAAACACATCTCTGTGATGATTATCTCTCTTCTCTTCCTGAATATCTGCTTCCCTGTCTAATTTGTCTCTTGAAGTTACAAAAAAGGGGAAGTAAGATGTTTTCCTATAAATATATAACATATTGAATGGCTTTGCTTTGCCTTGTCTTGTCGTTTCATTTGATTCTGGCGCCATACTTTTATGCCCTGTTAGCATTATTATTTCCCTTTGCGCTTTATCGTTTTAAACAAACTCTAGTGTATATATCTATATACCCTTGAAACATTGAACGCAGCTTATTGATTGAGATACAGACACGCCTATTCTTTATATGAATGTATTTGAGGAGTGTGTACACACTCATAAATGAACATACGCATTACTGTTTGTCTGTTTGTTTGTATGTATGCATGGGTGTATGCATATTGTAAATAGATGAAACATCATTTATTAAATACTTTTAAAAAAGACGGAGTCAACATGATTTTTATTATTACTATTATTGTTATTATTATTATTTTTATTCTTTCCCTCAATTATTAATGATCTAAACAGAAATTCTTGTCACAATTGAAATATTATAAATGTATAATTTGATTAAAAAGTAAATGAATACATTTCCGTCATGTTTTAAAACAAAGCATTCAAGGTAACGGCGCGCGGAAAAGATGAGCAAAGATAACACACAAACAACATAAAAATAGTAACCGGAAGGAATATATCAGCCAATACTATGCGTATATATGTATGTATATATATATCAAATCAGATAAAAGCAATAAATCGATACTCTGCTCCTCATTGATGAAAGAAATGCACACTGTAGACAATATAATTGAGCAAGGATAATCTCAATAAAAGCCTAAACAAAAATATTTGTAGAATATGTGTGTGCGTGATTATATGGCGCCAGCTGGTTTATCCGATGGTTGATATTAGGAAGTTTTAATAAAAACAGGTTGAAAACTGTACCAGGATGTTTTCATGAAAATTCAATAATAATACGACTGGTGGATGGTGGCTAGCACTGGAATCCAGGATGCGCATTTCGTCCTATTTGGGACTCGTCAGTTGGATGTACCTGCATTTCTCAGTGAGTGATGATGTTCTCACCGAAGCTCGAACCCAGTACCCATAGTTTCAAACGCCAAAGCGTTATCCACTAGACCACTTGGGCCACGAGAGCCACCTCTTGTGCAACGGGTCATATTAATTATTGAATTGAATTTTTGATTTTCCCGTCGATTGGTTGGACCGAAGTGCTCGGTCTCAGGTTGACATGTCTGTCGGCTCCTTGTGCAGATGCTTCGACGATGTCTGGGTATTCAATTAGTATACAATTGGTGGATGGTGGCTAGCAGTGGAATCCAGGATGCGCATTTCGTCCAATTTGGGACTCGTCGACGGGAGAATCAAAAATTCAATTCAATAATTAATATGACCCATTGCACAAGAGGTGGCTCTCGTGGCCCAAGTGGTCTAGTGGATAACGCTTTGGCGTTTGAAACTATGGGTACTGGGTTCGAGCTTCGGTGAGAACATCATCACTCACTGAGAAATGCAGGTACATCCAACTGACGAGTCCCAAATAGGACGAAATGCGCATCCTGGATTCCAGTGCTAGCCACCATCCACCAGTCGTATTATTATTGAATTTTCATGAAAACATCCTGGTACAGTTTTCAACCTGTTTTTATTAAAACTTTATTAAAACATGACTTTGAAACTTCAGTTTTATAGCTTTCTTTGTGCTCTCCTATTTGTCGTCGTTGGTGTGGTAAGTAGAATTTTCCAGATATCTGGATGGACAGGTGTTGAATCATTCCTGTAACACGTATTCACTCCCAGTTGATTCGATAAACAAAGCTTCTATTATCCAGCTCTCCCTTCATTCACCCTGTGACATTAGACTTTAAAACTGTCATCCTATCCCATCCATCCTATTGCATGGTTGTGTGTGTGTGTGTGTGATCTATGTATTTGACCTGACAATCGTTGCAGGTAGGGGGTATTAGATAGACTAAATTGTTTTGTTTTAAAGGTTCCACTGACAGGATCCTTTAACTGACAAAGCATGTTTCTAATTGAGTTTGTGGTTGGTTTGAATGCGAGCCACTTTTATTCCTGCCTTGTTAAGAATTCTGCGTAATGTTTCCGAGGTTCCTTTCTTGTATGGAATTACCACTGATGATTTAGATTCTTTATTGTTGGTGTTGTCTTGCACATATTTGACATGTATGTCGTCATTATTATTATTATTACTATCATTATTATCATTATTTATTTGATTTTTACATTTCCCTACATATTTCCTGACTAATTTATCAGGGTAATTATTAAGTTTCAAGACTTCTTTTATTTGTATCACTTCCTGTCTTAGATTTTCCTTGGTACTACTCAGTTTTTGTACTCTGTCACTTAAACATTTCACCAATCCTATTTTTACTGACATAGGATGGTTTGATCGAAACTCCAAATATCTGTTTGAATGTTTGTGTTTGTTTGTGTGTGAGGAAACCCACACCCTCGGGAACCTTAAGCAGAATTCTTAACAAGGCAGGAATAAAAGTGGCTCGCATTCAAACCAACCACAAACTCAATTAGAAACATGCTTTGTCAGTTAAAGGATCCTGTCAGTGGAACCTTTAAAACAAAACAATTTAGTCTATCTAATACCCCCTACCTGCAACGATTGTCAGGTCAAATACATAGATCACACACACACACACACAACCATGCAATAGGATGGATGGGATAGGATGACAGTTTTAAAGTCTAATGTCACAGGGTGAATGAAGGGAGAGCTGGATAATAGAAGCTTTGTTTATCGAATCAACTGGGAGTGAATACGTGTTACAGGAATGATTCAACACCTGTCCATCCAGATATCTGGAAAATTCTACTTACCACACCAACGACGACAAATAGGAGAGCACAAAGAAAGCTATAAAACTGAAGTTTCAAAGTCGTGTGATTCTAATTGATGATGAAATGATTATGAACAGCAATAAACCTTGTTCGAAACCTTGTCATCCAGTATGTAATAATACTGTTTCATCACTGTGTGATACACCTAATAAACAAACTAATATGGAATTATTTACTACCACACTACAGTGCCCAAGTTAATTCTGTAGGATTAACTTTTGAACTTACTGTCTGCTCTAATCCATTACAACAGTGAGTAGATATCAGGAGTACCAAGCCATATTTTTTAATAAAAGTTAATCATTTCAGAAAATGTGTAACGACATTCAAGAATATTATGCCAACGACAATATATGTAGGCCAGAAAAAAAAGATTTTTAATCGAGAATTTCATTTGAAAAGTATACAAATGATATTACTAATCATTAAATCACCATAGCAACGTACTGTGAAGCTAATAACTGGCGGGGATATACAATACAGTGACCTCTGCAGATAGGTAGAGAGAGAGACGGGTATGCAGTGATATAATAATAATAATAATAATAATAATAATAATGGTTATCTGATGTTCTTCTTAAAAGTTGGGCTACCAAAATAGTCCAACATTATATTGCATATAATTTTGCCTTGCTCAAAAATCGATTAACCACAAATTTGAATTCATGTAAGATGAAATTTACCCTACTACCAAACGTTTTATCCGTGCAAAGTGTAACACCAGACTTTAGGATACTTTTCCGGAGTTACGTGGAATTGATATTTTTATCGTTGTTATTATTCCCTTGGATTCTGACTGGAACATAGGGCTTCAGCAACACAACACACCTCCACAACTTCTTCTATTCTCTGCTGTCCTCTCCCGCTAACCTCATGATTGCCTGTTTATGCGAGTTTACACCGTCTCTGGCTTAGCAGACGTTATATCCGGCTGACTATCGATCAAAGGGCGGGTGTACTGCTCAGCAGTCTGCTCCGTCCTCCTTTATGGTTGGCTATGAGAACTGGCCATTGAGAGTGGAAGACATGAAAACATTAGCTGTCTTTGATCATAGGTGCTTGCGTTCTATCTCCCGTGTGAAGTGGTAGGTGTAATAGGGTGAACAATATTAAGGTTAGGCATCGGTCGACTGCTAGGTAAGGAGGGGAAATCAATCGATGAGGCTATGAAGGTACATTGACTGAGATGGTTAGGACATGTGTTACACATGCATGCCTAGTCATTACCTCCCTCGACGGGAAATGTTAGATAACATAGGATTGGTCAGGATGGAAAAGAGCTGGCGGCGGTCAAACCAAAACATGGCCTCATCAGCCAATGAAATCTACAACAGTTAGTCTGAGCCACGTAGGAAGGTGTAGACCTCCTGATTGGGGTCCTTGGGACGGTAGAAACCAATGGTTGGAAACAATTGGTGACATGGCTCAAAATCGTTCTCAGTGGCTAGCGCAGATGCATCCACTCCTTGTGACTTATGATCTCCAATGAAACTGTTTTGTTCTTCGTTATTACTATTCCTCTTGTCTCACACCTCTGTTTACTATCTCTATTGTGCATTTCTTCTACTTTCTTCTCTTGGTTTGTGTGCTACAAGGAGTGAAGTGTGGCAACTTGAACTGGTTCACATAAGTGCAAAGTTCTATGTCGAAAACAGACAGACAGACAGACAGACATGATTGCCCGTAATCTCTCATCTCCTTCTCACACTATCTCTAACATTTTACTCTCGCACTGACGAACCACTCGTCACTTTCCATTCGAATTCCACTGGAGTGATAGCCTGTACTGCGCTGGATATCATTTGACAGTTTCCTCAACGTATGCCCAATCCATCCATCCATCCATCCATCCAAATTTTCTTCCACATATTTGCTCAATGAGCGATCGGCTGTTGGCTGGTATGTTCCCAACGACAATTTCTTGTTAATAATTCTTTCTCACCTGGTATTTGGTCTTCGATATGGAGATCATGAAGCAGGTAACTTGTTGGTTTTCGTGATGCGCCTGTCAAGTTACTGACCCATATACTTTATTTATTTATATTTTTGATTTACAGCTTGATTCCACACCGTCGACGTGGGCTTGAACCCCAGACCATGTGCATGGTCGGCGAGAGTCCTAACCACTATGCCACCGACGCACAGAACTAACTGGCTAACTTCACATTGGTGATATTGAAAAATCCGAATCTTGTTCTTGTTCTTCATGCTGGCTGAGTGAAACAGAAGATTTCCCGCCAACTGGGTTCAGGTTGATGTAGGCGTGTCTTACCTTTCCAATTATGACTATGACATCTTCATCTATGCCGCCTATAGTTGAACCGATGCTTCCTAACGAGATAAGTGAAGGACGGAAGTGACCTCTGTCAAATCTCCACTGTTGACGGTGATTGGTGTTGGTTGTTGTTGTTGTTGTTATTGTTGCTGTTGTTTTTGGTTAGTTGGCTAGTTATCTGCATTACCTCCGTCTTCTCGGCGTTCACCTGGAGTCATGTCTACACTGTCTGCTTGCTTCTTTAGGCAGTTTGTTGGTTTTCGCCTGCAAGTCTTTGAGTTTTTGTGGCATTAAGCGTTAATTATCCACGCGCAAATGGAATGGCCATGAAAATTCTACCTCAACTATAGAAAATTCGAGAAGGCCTTCGACAGACAGCGTTGACCGCGAAGTAATTTGGAAACTACTCGAGTACTACGGCGTACAGTGCCCCAAATATTCATCAACGTTATACAACAGCTGTACGACAACAGCGGCAATTGTCAAGTGATCCACAACGGAAAACACAGCGAGGCGTTTGGAGTAAACACAGGAGTCAGACAAGAGTGCTTATTATCTATCACCAATGTTATTCCTAATTGTGGTGGACTGACTGGATTATGCGTCAGACAGTGAGTGGGAAACGAGCAGAAAGGGATGTCCTGGACCGACAGATGTGAAGAACCTAGATGACCTGGATTTCGCGCGTTGATGATTTATGCTTGATGTCATACAAAATCGAAGACTTACAAGCCAGCAAGAACCGACAAACTGGTCGAAGAAGAAGCCAGCGGAGATAGGACTCCATGTGAACATAGACAAGACGGAGGTTATAAAATAACCAACCAACCAACAACAACAGCAACATCCAGCGTCAATCATCATCAACGGGAGAGATTTAAAAGAAGTTACTTCATTCACTTATCAAGGAAGATACCCATTGACTCATGAAGAAAATAAAAGACAGATTCAGCGAAGAAAATTTTCTTCATCGACGAAATCATCTTCAGAGGCTGTACAGTCGCATTTATACTTAGAAAAATGTATAGAGGTCTATTATTGAGTAATAGGGGGTGACATAATTGATATAATTACTCAGAAGTGGCTTTAAAAGGGAAAATTAAAAGTTGTAAATTACATGGTACTCAACGGAACAAAGATAGAATTTTGATAAGGTTAAAATTGCTCTTGAGTGAGAATAAAGGTGGTAGTTGAGTGTCAATTTAACAAGCGTGAAGAGGGTGTGAAATGTACAGAAGGAGCATATGAGAGTGATGATAGTGAATTAATTATGAAAGCAAAAGCAAACTAAAAGTAAAATTAAAAATTAAAAAAGTAAAGAAAAATCAATTTTTTTTTACAGGGAACGACTAGTGAAGAGGTTAAGACCAAGGTAGAATAAGAGACTGGACAGACTTTTCCTGTATGCAGAGTTCAGGGTTGTATTGGCGAATTGCCAGCGCCTCCACCATACACAAAAGCCGAAACCTGACGCCTTTTGTACAATTTGGCTTCACTTTGTAGATGATGTTGAAAGACGACGATTGTGGTGGAGCTACGTGGTCTGAGTTCACCAAATGCTCGAGAATTGAGCTAGTAATTGTCTTACACTGTCCCTTTGCTAACCATGTCGGATAATGTTGAGAGATGCGTTTGGAAAGCGTGCGCTTTGTGCAGGCGGCCAATATAACTAGCTCCACACGAGCAGGTGAATTTATGAACACACATTGAGGTGGCCCAAAGCGGCAGTTTATCCTTCACACATCCGTTGATCATTTGTCGGCTGTAGAAATTGATACGTAGCTCAGCCATAAAGAAGGCTTTCCTCAGTGATCTGCATAAGCGATTCTTCAGGATCTCAGCTGCAGTATCACCTTTAAATTCAACACTCATAAACAGCAGGTTTTTCGACACCGTCTGAACTCTTTCAGGCTTTTCTCTTAACTTCATGTTTTTCTCGATAAATCTTGGAGGATAACCATTCTCTATGAGAACTTGTCTGAGTCGCTCCAGTTCCCCATCGATTGTATCACTTGAACATATCCTCCTTATTCCTGAGGATAAGGAATGGATTAGATTTCTCTCTCTTCTTAAAGGGACCCAGCTATGGAAACTTTTGTACTGACCATAACATGTTGGTTTCCTGTAGATTGATCTTTGAAGGCTATCATCAGATCCACTCGGAATTCCATTTTTTGGATGTTTTCCTAAAGAGGAGATCTGATGGTTCTATCTAGGGAGCATTGTCTCAAATGCAGGAGGAGGAACGGGCGAGGATGTCAAATCGAGAATCGGGAAGGCGAGAAACACATTCACTCATCAACATGAAACCAATCTGGAAATCTTCGTCACTCAGCCAGCATCAACAACAAAATTCTGTCGGATTTTCAATACGAACGTCAAGTGAGTCAGTTCTTCTATACGGATCAGAAACTTAGCGGGCAGGGTCACAGAGAATATTTCCGACATAATACAAAAGATTTGTAACTCAGGTGGATGATTTACAATTAATAGTGTTCTCTGAGCTGGTTGGTTTAGTTGCGGAGCTTTCGTTGTCTTTCTGGACGACATCTTCAGCGCAGTATTTAGCATAAATTCAAATGATTTAAAATCTCCATGAATGATGATACAATTGCGTCTCCTGGTGACCAACCATCTTTACATATCTATTGACCGTTTTCTATTGATTGGGATTTTAAACTTTCTGGTCGCCTGACTTGCTTTTCATTAGTTGATATATTTCATCTATATTAACGTATTTATTAATTGCTGGCTGATTCGTTTGAGTAACAGGCTTCTAGGAATTCCCTGGCACATCTTGTGTTTCCTCTGTTTAAGATTTCGACATTATCCCAATCAAATTGATGTCCATAATTGTCTATATGCATTGATATGAAACAGGAATATATATCGTGTCTTTTCACGGCTGATTTGTGTTCTTAGATTCTGATTCGAAGGGAACGCCCACTTTGCAACACTATTAATTGCAAATATTTCCGACAGCCTGTTGCAGACCTTTATTAACAAACAACTATCTTCGCTGGATCTGTACTGAAGATCAAATGGCCGGGCCGGAAAGAATCACCAACAAGAAACCCTGACTGGGAAGAAACAAAACAAGAACCAATCTCCCAACAAATATGCAGGAGAAAGTGGAGATGGATTGGACACTCGCTCGCTGAGGAGGCCACCGCTGGGTGACATCGCAAGCGCGTCAGGCCATTGCTTGAGTGGAATCCGAAAGGGAAGCAAGCGGCGAGTGGGACGTCAGTGCAAGGGTGACATGGAGGAGATCGTGTGAAGAGGAGTTGAGATACTATAGACTAACATGGATGCAGGTGAAAAATACAGCAGAAGACAGGGGCAAGTGGAGATGTGCAGTTGAAGCCCTATGGTCACTAGAAACCCAAGGGAACAATAAAATCCACATGCGAAAATCTATATCTTCTCGAGTCTTCTCACTGATCCAACGTATTCCTGTCTTCTCATTCCCAACACACACAGTCTGACGCATAATCCAGTCCTCCGCAATTAAGAATCTCATCGGTGATGATAGGCGGGCTGGCTGGCTGGCTTGTATTACTCCTGTATTCACTTCGAATACCTAGCTGAGTTTCTTGTTATGGCATTGTCATATGGGCAGCTATTGAATGAGGTTGATTAAGACTTGGGGCACCACACGCCGTAGTGTTGAAACACTATCCAAATTACTTCTAACGACATTTAACGGAGACGATGAGTGTAACTAAAGCTACCGAAATAACTCCATCATTAAAGTGCAGATAATTTTGCCTTTCTCACTTTGTTTTAACTTATTAAAGCAGGACTTTAATGGCGTTTTCTCCTCTCGCGAATACTCCAAATATCTACCAACCTAGTGATTGGTAAGATTCTACTAGATTTGAGACGAAAAACAAGGTAGTGATGTAACAACAGAAGACAACGGCCAGCCAAACAGATCGTTGATTAATGAAATCAACACATATTTATATATTTTCATATACATTATGTGATAGATTATTGTTAGCAGAAAAACACCACAGTCTTCCGATTGGTGGTTCTTTATCAACAGAAAGTTAATCTTTCATCTCTTTGTGACTGTTTCTTGAATGTCAGATCATCTATATGTTAACTGTATGCGCCTACGCAAAGCCTTTCTTCTCATTTTTCTCATGACCAATATTGGGGACATAAACATTGACGTAGATTACTGTCTACCAACTTTGACTAGCAGTCAGCTCTCATCACAGTGGGTGTATACACTACCACTGAGTGAGGAAGAAAACTAAACTACCTGAAGTCTTGTCGTAACAACAGAAGACAAGGGCCAGGCAACAGATCGTTTTATTATGAAAATCAACACGTATTTATACATATTTCACATACATTATTATAGCTTATGCAAGTAGACAAGCGCAGTCATCTGATTGGTTGTTTATCAGAAGTTAGGCAGACAAACGCAGGCTTCTGATTGGTTGTTTCGGGATTCCTCGACAAATAGAGTTCTCTATCTGCGAATCATATTTTGCCACGTTAAGTTTGCTGTGATTGGTTGTTGAATCAGCATTGCTCATATTTTCTCACAACCTGCTCTCACCACATTGTAATCATTCAATTATATCTATCGGGTGTCAATATATGTACTCCAACACCTTTTTCGATTGACTCTCATCCACTAAATAGCGTGCATTTCTTGAAGCAAGAGGGTGAATAAGAAGGAGTATCATCAGGGATTGGTTTGTGCTTCAAGTTGGACGATATTGCATCATGCGACTGTTTTATCCGAGAATCCTGAACAAAGAGAAACTACTGTGGGACAATTTCCTCTGAAAATCCTGTACATTATGTAATCACTGATCAGAATAAAGCGATTATTATTGAAAACAAATAATATTAATAATTATCGTGATATAGATTTTCTCATGAACCAATATCAGTTAGAGAGATCCTTGTAAACGGTTTCGTCCCAGTTTGTGACTCTTCAGAAAAATGCATTTTTTGAGGTTAGTGGTTTATCACGAATGGACAAATTCACTGAAATCCACAGGTCATTGAATTTTGATCAGTCCAAATGGTTGGATGACCAGTGAGCTTGGTCTGGTAACCTGAATATTCTAGGTTTGACCCCTTAACAGTGCAGTGTTGGGTATACGGATGTTCAGTTATACCTTTTGGTTTCTAATGATCTCTCCAACTGACCGTGATTTGTGACGAATTCCAAGAAATCGTATAACAATTAACGGCTTTATTCTGAACAGTGTACAGAATATTCAGAAGAGTTTAATGCATGATATTTGATTGTCTTCGTCCAGGATCTTCGAATACGAGATTTGAATGACAGTAAATCGATTGTGTAACACAGTTCTATCTGATCTGAAGCACAGACCAATCCAGTATGTGATATCTCTTCTCTGCCTCCTTTGAGAAATATATACGCCAGCAATTTGTTGAATGCCAGTTATAAAAAATTCAGGAGTACATCTTTTGAATCAAGACCACCACCCAGGAATTTTCGTCTCACGTACTGGGATAAGCTGCCAGCCAGGATAATGCTTTCTCTCATGTTTTGTGTAAACTTAAAAAACCGTAGGTTGTAAGTGTTTTAAATACTCGCCATAGAGATCACACCTTCCTCCATTGGAGAAATTATATGCAATATGTGTTGATGGAGGTGTTTTTCGGCAGACGAAGTTTTAAACAGGCCGCTGACGATGGTGATGCTATAGAAATATGAGGTATACAGTTAGTTAGGTGAGGGATATATTAATTAGGGTTAGTTGAATAAGGAATGTGAATTCGACTTTTGAAATCGATAGATTGTTTCACAACCAATTGGTAACTTCATTTTTCTGAATTGTTATACTTTATCCCATATAATTAAACCGAAAATCTGGACAGGTACGTTACATTGATGATACATTTGTTATAACTAAGAGAAATGATTTACAATATACCCACCATAAATTAATAAACAACATATTTGAAGACATCAAATTCACCATAAGAGGAGAAGAAGAATTCGATAACAAAATCTCATTTTGAGATGTCTTAATCAGGAGAACCAACACAGGAAATTTAAAAACACAAGTTTATAGAAAATCAACTCACACAGATCAAATACTCAACTATACTAGCGATAATCCAATTACTCACTCACAAAAGAAACTGCGTTCAGACATTGTTTAAAAGAATTCAAACACACATTGTAGCACTACTCCAGAGTTGAAAAGAATGGAAGAAAAATGCCTGCAAACGGTCTTAAAAAAGAGGAATGGATATCCCCTTGAAAATTTCATCAAAAAGTGTTTAAAATCAAATCAAAACACCAACAAAGAACCTCTCATCAAAGACCACAAGAAAATTCACCCTGCCATACATGCAAAATTTCTCTGAAATAACAGCTAGAATATTGAAACCGTTTGATATAGATATAGCACATAAGCCAGTCAAATCGATTATTTCGATATTATGCAAACCGAAAGACCCATCCAACAGAGAAAAGGGATAAAATTAACACCATTTACAAAATAAATTGTATGAACTGTAACAGGCATTATATCGGCCGTAGCGGGCGTCTCCTTTGAATCAGAATCCAGGAACACAAATCAGCTGTGTAAAGATACGATATATGTTGAAATCTTAAACATAGGAAACACA
This sequence comes from Trichobilharzia regenti, assembly GCA_944472135.2. Classification (NCBI taxonomy): domain Eukaryota; kingdom Metazoa; phylum Platyhelminthes; class Trematoda; order Strigeidida; family Schistosomatidae; genus Trichobilharzia; species Trichobilharzia regenti. Next base: position 65,222,503 of record OX235267.1, read on the forward strand.
AAGAGTGCAGTCAGGGAATTCCTAGAAGCCTGGTGGTACTCAAACGAGTATACAATCAACAAACACTTTATTATAGACCAAATATACCAATTAATAAAAAGTAAATCAGGTGATCAGAGAGTTTTAAAAATCCAAATGAATAGAAAATGGTGGATACATATGTAAAGATGGTTGGTGACCAGGAGACGCGATTCTATCACTCATGAAGAAATTTAAATCATTTCACTTTTTGCTAAATATTGAGCTGAAGGGGGATGACGAAAGCTCCGCAACTAAACCAACCAGTTCAGAGAACGCTAATAATTACATAATTTATTCTCTCTCGATTCTATTGGTCACAAATATGATAAACATAAAACTTGTTAGTATTAATATTACCCGTGTATTTCGTGCACTGATGCACTTTCAATGTCGTCAGATTGACTTTACCAGCAGAATTGTTTACTTTAATAGTAAATAAAATAAGACTATCGATTGAATGATCGATAAAAATCTTAAAATAGTAAAAAGGAAAAATCGATTAACCACAAATTTGAATATGTGTAAGATAAACTTTACGATTTACCAAAAGTTTTATCTGTATAAAATAACATCCAGCTTTAGGATACATTTGTGAGGTTTCGAAAAAAAAATGGGTTCCTATTGGAACATAGGGCTTCAGCAAAACATCTCCACTTTGTCCTACTCTCTGCTGTCCTCTTCAGTTGGCTAGCTCCACGACTGCCCATAGTGTCTCATCTCCTTCATCTGATACGGTCTCCTCCATGTTACCTCCGGACTCACTCCTATCTCGTCGTTTCCCATTCGGGTTGCAGTGGAACGATAGTCTGCATTGAATGCGATTTCATCCGACGGCCTCCTCAACATATGCCCTATCCATTTTTCATTTTCTTCAGTATATTTATCGACTGGAGATTCTTGGTTGGTTTGTTCCCAGCCAGGGTTTCTTGTTACTAATTCATTCTCGCCTGATATTTTGCCTTCAGTATACAGCCAGAGAAGGTGGTAGCTGTTCACAAGAGTCTGTAACTCAGTGGAAATGCTTTTCGCGACACGGACGCCAAGTTTGTTACCCGTATAGGAGAAGTGACTGACTGACTGACTGAATGACTGAATATTTGTGGTGTTGAAAACCCGAATCTTCTTCTTTATGCTGGCTGAATGAGTGAAGTAGAAGATTTGCAAACTGGTTTCAGATTGATGAAGGCTGACTTTGACATGTTCGCCCGTTTCGCCTGCCTATAGTTGAAACAATGGTTCCCAGATAAGTGAAAGAGGTAACCTCTGTCAAATCCTTCCCGTTGATGGTGACTAGTGTCGGCTGTTGTAGTTGCTACTGATGGTTGGTATTCTTTATCACTTTCATCTTGTCTGTGTGTTCACCTGTCGGCCTGTTTTCGCTGTCACCCTCTTCAGCCAGTTTTTTTTGTTTTCCGCTTGTAAGTCTCCGACTTTGTGTTACATTAAAAAAAAATAGATCATTCACAAGCAAAATCCAGATCTGCTAGTATCTTCTTATCGGTGATCTAGCGTATTCCTGCCTCTTCACTTCCCATGTACGATGTTTCACATAATCCAGTCAATCAGAATTACGAACATCAAGATATACCTGTAGCAACAGAAGACAAGGGTCAGGAAACAGATACTTTATTAAGGAAATCAAAACATATTTATAGATTTTCAAGTACATATTATAGATTATTGTTAGCAGAAAAACACAGCCATCTGATTGGTTGTTTCTCAACAGAAAGTTAATGTTTCATCTGTTTGTGGCTGCTGTTTCTTGAATGTCAGATCATCTATATGTTAACTGTATCCGCCTATGCAAAGTCTGCTATGACTGGTTGTTGAATCAGTCTTTGTTCCTATTTTTCTCACGACCAATATTGTGGACGTAAGTATTGGCGTAAATTACTGTCTACCAAATTTGGCAAGCAGCCAGCTATCATCACAATGTAGCCAGCTATTGAATGAGGTTGATAAAGACTTAGGCACGGCACACCATAGTGTTGAAACACTTTCCTAATTACTTCTAACAACATTCAATGTAGACGATGAGTATAACTGAAGCTACCAAAATAACTCCATCATTATAATGCAGATAATTTTGCCTTTCTCACATTGTTTTAATCTATTAAAGCACGAACGACTTCTAATGGTGTTTTCTCTTCTCGCGATTACTCCAAATGTCTTCCAATCTAGTGATTGGTAAGCTCCTACTAAATTCGAGAAAAAGAAAAATCATTATTGGATGAGAAGATATACCAGTACATGGGATAATTGTTTCTGTGATTTTAAGATATGCGGATGACACTTTCACGGTGTTCAAAAAAAACAGAACATATCTCTCTCTAGCTTCCTGACACATATAAACTCACAAGTAGAGGAAATAAAATTCACATTTGAATCGGAAAGTGAACAAGGAGAATTAGCTACGATGTTAGATTGTAAGACAAAATGAATAGGAGGAGGCAAACTACACACTAGTGTGTACAAAAAACCAACTCATTCTAATAGATACTTAGACTTTAATTCATCTCATCCGTTGACTGTCTGTGAAGGTAGGTTTAGTTAAGTGTTTAGCAAACTGAGCCATAGAACTAAGTAGCACAAAGAAAGACCTAAATGACGAAATAAAACAGATAGAAGAGGAAGCGTTGGTGTTAAATAACTGACTATCCTATAAAATTCACTAGGAAGATCAGAAAACGTCAAAAGTAAAATAAAAATAATGGGGAAACTAGTAATAATAACATAAATAAGCGAGAATACAAGGCCTCTACAGTAGTTCTACCATATAAGGAAGGGACAACTGAAACCCTTTCTACGTAGGATTCTAAATAAAGCAGGAATTAGAGTGGCATGTAAACCTACAAACTCACTCAGGTAGGACAAGCTCTGTAGGTTAAAGGACCCTGTCGGTTGTCCCAATTAGACAGAATAATATAATTTACAAAATACCCTGCAATGAATGTGAGTTAAGTCAACTATATAGGTCAAACTAGTAGGTCAGGGATAGTCAGATTAACAGAACATAAGAATTTAGCTCAGGTTAGAATGGTTGACCCCACTCGCGAAGATAAGTAATTTAGAATAAAGCTCAGCTATTGCACTTCACGCAATAACAAACAACCACACAATAGGGTGGGATAGGGTTAAAATTCTAGAAGGTAATCTAGATAGGTAGGTGGGGAGCTGGAGAGGTTGATTACTGAATCTTTGTGCATCGAGCCTACACCGAGCATATGCAACAGAAATGACTCAATGCAAATACCAGAAATATGGAAGATATTATTACCGCACATCAAATCAGACAGAATAAGATAGTAAATAATCTTAAAATTCTATTTCAGTTCAAACACATTCAAACACAACATTCTAACAAGTAGCTTATAATGACTGTAAAAAACACTCGTCCATTTTTCCCATCTAATTGCAATTGATCAACAACACTCGTACGATTATTTCTGAATGGATATTATCTCACATTGATTTTTAATCGAATTTCTAATCGATTCTACACATGTATATAAATGAAGCAAGAAAGTTGTGTGAGTAACTTGATATGATTATGAGTGACAATAGTTTGTGCTCGAAACGTGGTCATCAGTTAATATTACTTACTGTATAACACTGTGTGATTTATCAAAATAAAATCTTATCCATAATGGAGTTATACTCTACCGGCACAGTGCCCAAGTTTCATACTTATATCAATATAGAATCTCGGATGTGAATATCATCTTGTTTGGGACTCGTCATCTGGATGTACCTGCATCCCCTAATGAGTGAGCTACAGGGGGGGGGCGTCCCACTGATGCTAGGACTATTGGTACTGGACTCGAGCCTTACAGGGAAGACCACTACTCATTTACTCACTATCGGATCCAGGTACATCCGGATGACAAATCTCAAATAAGACGAAATGTACATCCTGGATTCCACACTGCTAGTCACTACCCACCAAATTACTTCAAGCTGATCCTCAGATATGGTGGAGATTTCGGCTCAAGGAGCTGATATTTCAATGGCTGCCTAAATTTTGGTCCAATCACTCAATCAGAAAATCAAAAGTGAATTAAATAATAAACAAGATATGATTTTATTTTTACTTTGCCTGAATAATTCATCGTAAGTTTTTTAAAAATTAGATCAGGGAATGATATCGATTAGGCAACCAACGAAAGTTAGTGAGGTATTAGACAGCTGCACTTTTCAAGTTTGGGGCTCTCCAGGAGTACATATCCAGAGACTGAAACTAGAAACGTAGTCCATGAATTCTAACTTCTGTTTATTCACAATATGTGAATAGTGGGAACGCCAGACAATGCCATCGGCATGCGTATTTCCCAACACCTAACTTGATGGACTTAATTGGTTATGACTTCTCACTAGAACTTCAGATGATTTCATATTGTATTCAACTGAGAATTTTAAGTTAGATCTTGAATTGATGAGTCAGTCAGATAAGCATTGAAAACCTGTGGTAGACAGTTATTTCGTCCTAGTCTGCGACTCTACTGAAGACGGGAACTATAACCAACAAGTCACGAGCCGAACTGGCATTCCACTATTCCCCCACAGGGGGTGGGGGAATTCAGACAAATATGATCAGATTTTAAATTTTAGTTATATGTCATGTGTTTAGCAGTCAAGGACTGTAAGTCTTTATTATTATTATTATCTATAATGGAGTTATACTCTACCACAGTGCCCAAGTTTTATCCTTATAACAAATTGACACTGTCTGAAAAGCAAAACGAACCAACTTTAGTCTTCAATTTTTTAGCTACTATTATTTTAATTATTATTATGACATTAAGTGAAAATCATCTACTTCTATACCTTTCTTTAATTGACTTTCAACCCACAAATGTCACCCATTTCTTGGAGGAGTTAAAGAAGCTGAAGAGGAATCAATATCAACAGGGATTAGTTTTCGCTTCAGATCATACAGCAATGTTCAAGTATTGATTTTTTTTGTAGGGATTTTGTTTTCATTAGTTGGAGGATTTCATCATCATGAGCTGATATCAGTTAGGGAATCATTGGAAGACCAGTCCGGGGGTAGTGGACAGTTGACTGTTTCGTCAGCCTAGTTTTGGACTCTTCATCAGTATGCACCCACCATCAAGAGCGTTGAATCCAGAGCCTTCTAGTTACCAGGCGAGCTAACTCGTAGACCATTAAGTCACTGGGACTCAATCCAGTGGCCAATATATATGAATTCTAACTTATGCCAATTCATTACATAGCACGATCACTTCGCAACACGTCTTCTTCGATGAGTTACCACCTCACCTTCAACCTTGTGTACCTTACTGGTCAAGATGTCTCACTAGAACCTCAGGTTAACTGCCTGAGTAGGGTGAGTATTCGCTAGTAAGCGAAGTTTTGGTTTTTGTAGGGACTTTTCTCGTGGGTTTGAACCCTGTCGGTGGGTGCGTACTGCTGAAGAGTTCCAAACTACGCTGATAACACAGCAGTCTAGTACTCCCTCAAGGTTTCCCAGTGGTTCTCTAACTGATATCAGCTCAAGGTAAAATCCTCCAACCAGTCAGACAGCAATGTATCATGTGATTTATTGTCAGTTAGTATTTTACTTGAAGATCGTGGACAGCGAGAAGTACTTGTGTAATGAATCCCACTGAAAATTCTGTGCATGGTATAAAAAAACACCGTTGAGAATAAAGCTAATTTTTGTTACTATTACCATCATAAGCATTCCCATAGTGGATTTTCATCATATTCAGTTCGATAGCTGAGAGAATTTGATCGATAGTAGGATTATCACTTGATAGATGATTTTGTTTTTGGATGGATCACTTTTTGTATTCATGAATAATGCTCACATAGTTCAACCGAAGAGCCTCTTTTAGTCAGTGAATTCATTCACACTTAGCTGTACAATCGCATCTATATAAATACACTTATTTTTTTTCGTGTATGTGTATGTGTGTGTGCGAGTGTGCAAATTAGGTTTACCCGATAGGAATAAAAATAAGTTGGGGTGATTGTTTGTCAAGATATTTCAAAAATGTGATGAATATTCAAATTGTAACTAGGTGTGTGGGGATGATGATTGGTAAGAAGGTAGTGGGGTGATGTGATGTCGAAAAACGTAGTAGTAGTTAATGTCAATCAACACATAGAAGAAGTTGAATAAGCGTAATGTAGTTACGTAATAAGATGAGCACACAAACATCAAGCCAGTAGAAGTCAACATGTTTGCTACCACGATAGTAGAAGTTGTTGGGTGATTTTATTTTGTATGCATAACTCTGGTTTCTTCAAATGAATGGCTAAGGCTTCAGCAATGCAGTGTGGAGACAAAAGCGTACTGCCTTTAGTAGGTTGTTCTTCACTTTGTAAATCACTATGAATCAGGAAGCGTTTGTTGATATGGAATGACCAGCGTGGAGAAGCATCTCAATATAACCCTTTTTCTAGCCATTCGAGAAAGTGTTCTTGAACCATTTTGCATAGGATATGCGTCGAGCGACAAATGTACCTGGCTCTACAGCAACAGGTGAGTGAACTTATATATGCACGCAGAAGTGGCCATATGCGGGATCTTGTCCTAAAGGCTTCTGCAGAACACTTCTTTTAGGGTTGCTGCCAAGAATATACTTTTCAGAGACGCTGAAATTCTTCTCTTGAGAGTGTCGTAAGCTAAGTCTACCTTGAAATCCAGATTTGTGTAAAGTATCCTTTTTTGAAACGAGGGATGTTTCGTTCCTCTGGACCTTTGGTTTGATATCCTTCTCGACGAATCTTGGTGGATATCCATTTTGGATGAAGGTTCCCTTCAGAAGATCCAGTTCTGCTGCCTCCAGGGTGTCAGGACATCAGATGCGTCAGTTCCGAGTGGGCAAGAGATTTAATTAGATTTCGTTCCCGTCCAATAGGTATCCAACTGTAGAAATTTGTTACGTGACCGTTCCAGCTGTGTTTCTTATGGATTGACCTTTTTAAGGTACTATCAGGTCGTCTTGTTAGTTGCATATCAAGAAAGGAAATTTCGGATTCTCGTTCCATTTCTAGGGTGAATTTTATTGTCGGATGGCAGTTGTTTAATATATTTAGCAACTGGTTTTTGCCGTAACTGATGTCGCAAACGACGAAAACGCCATCTACGTATCTTTCGTTTAATTCAAAATTTCAAGTATTGGTTTTGTAGGGATTTTGTTTGATTGTATGGAGGATTTAATCATGAGCTGACATCAGTTAGAGAACCACTGAAAAACCTGCAGGGAGTACTGGACAGCTGTTTCGTCAGCCTAGTTTGGGACTCTTCAGCAGTATGCACCCACCGGGATTCGAACCCAGGACCTTCTGGTTACAAGGCGAGCTCGTATACCATTGAGCCACTGGAACCCGATCCAATGGTCCTTGAATTCTAACTTCTGCCAATTCACGATGCTCACTAGTGACTGGCCCTATTCAGGCAGTTAACCTGGGGTTCTAGTGGGAAGCCGTGACCAGTAGGGTACAGCAGGTTGAAGATGAGACAGTAACTCATCGAAGAAGACATTCCGAAGTGGTCGCGCTATGTCATAAATTGGCAGAAGTTAGAATTCATAATCTGACTGGTCACTGGATCGTGCCCAGTGGCTTAATGGTCTACGAGCCAGCTCGCCTTGTAATCAGAATGTCCTGGGTTCGAACCATGGCGGTGAGTGCGTACTGATGAAGAGTCCCAAACTAGGACGAAACAGCTGTCCAGTACTCCAGGTTTTCCAATGGTTCTCTAACTGATGTCAGCTCATGATTAAATCCTCCATGTATTTCAAAATTATCAATGAACGACTTCAGTGGACCGTTCTCAAGGCTAGCCATGAAGTAGTCTGCTAGTAATGGACCAAAATGAGATCCCATTATGGGTAAATTTTTTGTTTTGATAAAGTCTCACAGTGTTATGCAGTAATGTTTACTGATGACGTTTTGGAGCACAATTTATTGATTATGAGCAATATCATGCTTTTGTCTATAGATGGTGTCACTGAAAGTAAATTTTGCATTGAGAGTACACCTCAGTAGCAGTTCTTTCAGGCATGTTTCGGGTATTCCAATGTTAAGTTGACTGTCATCTGTATGTTTACATATAAGAAAGACAGTTTTTATTGTAAGTTGAACATTGGTAAACAGTGATTCAATGTCAAAGGATCACATACTTCTGTTAATAACATTCATATCTTGTATGCAGTCGATGAAATGGAAGCTATCACGAAAGACAAACATCTACATATACAAAAATAAGTATGTGTGTAGTTGCGATTGAACAGCTAAAGAGGAGAATGAATTCGCCGCCGAAAAGAGACTCTTTGCTGAACTACATCTTTGGTTTTCATTTATATCACTTTGTTATTTGTGTAGATATACTGGAAATGACAACTTGTGTGATAGTGAAACGTCCATCGTTGAATGAAATTTTAATATGATATTAGATGGTTGGAGGCAATCTGCCACAGAAAGCCTTGGACCTAGGTTTCGTGCTAGTTGGCAATCGTCAGCAAGGCTCATCTGCAGCCTTGAAGGAGTACATGTCAATTCTGAGATTCGAACCCTCATCACCCAGTGCAGCAGTCAGAGACTTTAAACTTTAATATGAATAAAGATCATCAGCAGCGTCGATAGAGAGGTGATTTAAAAAAATAATTCGCTACTACGGAGTACCGTCAACAATTATACACCCCATCCAAGTAATCTACAAAGGGGCACTCACGGAATCCTTCGGAGAAGTGAAGGCGGGAGTAAGACAAGGCTGACCAGCTGGCTGCCTACTATCTCCAATGATTATCCCGATTGTCGTGAACTGGATAATGCGACGGACAGTTAGCGGGCAGTGACAAAACAGGCATAAAGTGGACCCACACAAATACATGGAGGATCTGAACTTCGCCGATGATATATTTCTGATTTCCAACAAACTGAAAGATATGCAAATGAAAAGCAACAAGTTGGCAGAAGAAGCTTCCAGAAAAGATAGGCCTTCAGGTGAACATAGAAAAGACAAAAGTAGGTAATGAAGATTCCTGGGCAACAGCTATAGCAGCAACTACAAAAGATAACAATCAACATGAATAGGAGGAGTCTGAAAGAAACAACTTCCTTCATCTACCTACCTACCTACTTACCTACCTTGGAAGCATCGTTTCAAATATAGGCGGATGGAAATGATGAGGATATCAAAGCAAGGAGGATCGGGAAAGCAAGACAAGCTTTCATAGCCCTCAAGTCTGTGTGGAGGTCAGCAGCACTCAACATGAAAATGAAAATAAGATACGGATTTTCAACTCCAATATGAAGTCAGTGCTACTTACCATGTGGATCAGAGACTTGGTGCCGTGTCACGAAGGGCACATCAAGCAAACTACACACCTTCATCAACAGCTGTCTTCACTCAAAACTACTTAAGATTAAATGGCCAGCCAGAAAAGACCAGCAACATGGATCTCTGGAAACGGGCCAATCAGGAACCGATTGTGCATCAAATATGCACGAAGAAATGGAGGTGGATTGGCCATAATCAGAGAAAACAAACAATCATCAAGTGACATCCATCACCCGCCAGGCGATCGCTCGAGTGGAACCCGAACGCAAAGCGGCGGGTCAGTTGGTCGTCCTAGGGTGGCACAGAGAATGTCATGTGAAGGGGAGATGAAAGTATGTAAGCAGACGTGGAGCCGGGTGGGGGAGAATGTTGGCAGAGAACTGGACGCAGTGGAGACGTGCGGCTGGGGCTCTACGTTCCCCTTGGAATTAAAGGAATCAATAATAATAGTAATAATAATGATAAAGATCATTGAACTAGATAAATGACAAACGTGCATATCTTAGTGGAACTCTAAACTTTGGTTCATTAAAGAGCCGGAGGGGGGTGGGAGCAGGGAAATTATATTATTGTTACTATTAGTACTATTTTATATTATTTAAAATATAATTATATATTTATTTATAACATTTTGTTGTAACCACCCAGTTGATGAGTAATTGTTTTATTTGATTACAATATTGATTGCAAAAATAATGGTGACAACGCCCTTTCTCATTATTATTATTATTATTATTACTATTAGTAAAAGTAATAACTTTATTCTCAAAAATGACTTCATACTATGTAGTAGAGTATTCACAAATATGGTTAGTCCTCATGTAGAATCTTCGAGTACTTCTTTCCATTTTCTGGCTTCTGATTGAGGAACATAACGCTTTGAAGTGGCTATTGTGTGGCTGTTTTTTTTACCAGGGTCCATTTGCTAGCTTCTCAGCGAATCTACTAGGCGTTAGTTAACTAAGGTGTGTGTGTGTGCGGAGGGGGTGGGTGGGGTAGTAATAATAATAATGATTTACTTTATTCCAAAAACAGTACTTGTGATACAGAATGGAATTTTCAGCATTAATCACACACAATATTGCATCTAATTTCCTCAAATTATAAATAAAATTAATCAACCACACAGAAAATTTTCCACATTTTCAATAGGGGGTAATGTCGGAACCATGCAGCATATAAAATGGAAATAATAATAATAATGATAACAGCTAGGGTTATAATAATAAGAATACAAGTGAAAATTGCCGTGGGCTTGTTTCACACAGTATTGTCCATGCGATATAGAAATCCTAACATGTTTAAAAATATTGAGTATAATGTTCTCTTTACATGATATGGTGAGGGGAAAAACAAAGATTACAGCAGTCATGAAGATAAGTTGGTGCTTGCAATTATGAGAGTAAAACAAAGAACTAACAGGACCATAAATATAATAGAAATAATAAAAGTAAAACTTGAAGGTATCTAAGGATGGATGGATGGATGGAGGAAATTGTTTATTTACTAGATGAAAAAAGGTTAGTTAATTCTTGCCTGACAGTATTTTCACTATCACATAAAATACGTGACAAGTATGGTATCATAGAATTTCTATACTTAGACGTGCGAGCATACAGTTTTCTGAAGTTACTTCTTGTTCTATCTGAGGAAATGCAAGGTGAAAGCTGAGGGTGCTGTGGTGGATGCTCCAAGTCAGACAAAACCCCTTTAGCAAATGTATTGCACGAAGTCAAGTGCTTATTGATAACAACATTAACTATGTGGTCCACTGGGACACCACTCACCCTACTGACCGTCGTCTTCAGCATTCTACGAATTGTGACATGGTCTTTTTTTAAGCAAACTAGGAAAGAATAAGCTGGGGTGAACAATAAAGAAGAATAGGTAGGATGCAAGAGTTTATGAACTGTAAGAGAAGGGGTTGAGTTATACCCGAGTGTCTTAACTTCTTAATGTAAAATGTCAAGCGGAATATTTTACTGGAGATTGCTAAGACATGGGAAGTCCAGGAGAGATCAGAAGAGAGAATAAGTCCAAGATACTTAATTTCTGATTTGATTCCTATATCATTGTCGTCAATCTTACAACTGTCCTGAGAATCGATGACTTCTTTTAACTGTGTTTTACATCTTAATCTGAAATCAACAGTTTGACATTTAGAAGAATTCAGTTTAAGACCGTTAGACTCAGACCATTTACCAACTCCCGACAGGAGGCTATTTATTTTAGTACAATCTAGCTGGGAGTTAAAAGCCATTGAAACCGTTAAATCATCAGAGTACTTCACAAAATTTATTTCATCAGAGTGAGGCAAGTCATGTTAGAAGAAAGAAAAAATTAAAAATAGAAAGGATAGCGCCTTGAAGGACACCAGTTTCAGCAGGCAATGAAGTGGAAGACTTCCCTTTATATACGGTGTACTGTGTAGAAGTAGTTTAGCCCGTGGCTCGGATTAAGTTCACCCGGCTAGTCGGCGACAATTATTTTGCAAGTGAATTACTAACACACCCCGTGAAGGAATAATTTTTATTCTGTCCTACAGTGTTTTGCTTCTAAAAACATTCACAATGGTAGGTTGGAATCGGTTTGAAAACGAATTTGAGTACAGATTTGATTATATATATATATATGTTATTCTCTTGAGTTTCGATTGCAACATAGGACTTCAGAAACACATCTTCATTTCATCCTGGCTGACTACGCTATAACACAGAAGATTTCATTCCCTTTCCGCCTCACACAACTACCTCAATGTGTCACCCTTGTGTCCATCCAATACTCACCTAGTCGTTCCCAAGTTGGATGCCATTTTTCAGCCTGTTTGGCGTGTAATGTCATTCAACAGTCTCTTCAGAGTATCTTCAATCTCCATTTCCATTTTGCTTCGTTGGTTACCCGGCCAGAAGTCTTTTCCTGCTTAGCGTTTCTCATCATCTACTCATCTGATTTTCAGTATAGAACTATCCAAGGGGGGGGACAGTTGTCAATGAAAATCTCCAGGATGGTTGTAGGAAATACCTTACGTGATGCCAGAGCTAAGTCTCTCAACTAATTAATGTGTAAGCGTTGACATGATTCTAATAAATCAGTCCAGTCGTCATAGAAACTTCAAAGCCAAGGGGAAAATGAATAAAATGAAATGAAGTAAGCATTGACGCATTTTAATTTGCAATTTACACAGTTTGATATGAAATTTAACTAGAATTTCCTTTAAAAACCCAAATTTATTGATTGATATAAGAATAGAACTTGTGCACTGTGGTGGAGTATACTTTCATTATGGGTAAAATTTGTTTATATAAATTCTCACAGTGTTATACAGTAATGTTTACTGATGACCACGTTTCGAGCACAGTTTATTGCTGCTCATAATCATATCAAGATACTCACTCACACAACTTTCCAACTTCGTTTATATAATTCCATTATTTTTCATTGCTTGACTTGATTGTAAGTAGTATTTTCCATATTTCCAGTATGAGTGATGAGTCATTCCTATTGCATGTGCTCGGTGTAGGCTCGATGCACAAAGATTCAGTAATCAACCTCTCCAGCTCCCCACCTACCTATCTAGATTACCTTTTAGAATTTTAACCCTATCCCACCCTATTGTGTGGTTGTTTGTTATTGCATGAAGTGCAATAGCTGAGCTTTTTTCTAAATTACTTATCTTCGCGAGTGGGGTCAACCATTCTAACCTTAGCTAAATTCTTATGTTCTGATAATCTGACCACCCTCAACCTACTAGTTCGACCTATGTAGTTGACTTAACTCACAGTCATTGCAGGGTATTTTGTAAATTATATTATTCTGTCTAATTGGGACAACCGACGGGGTCCTTTAACCTACACAGCTTGTCCTACCTGAGTGAGTTTGCTGATTTAAATGGCTTCACCCTAATTCCTGCTTTATTTAGAATCCTACATAGGGTCTCAGATGTCTCCTCTTTATATGGTATAATTGTAGATGACTTATATTCTCTCTTATTTATGTTATTACTAATAGTTTCACAATTATTTTTATTTTTCGTTTGGCCTTTACTGATCTTCCTAATGAATTCTAAAGGATAGTTACTTAACACCAAAGCCTCTTCTATCTGTTTTAGTTATCTATTAGAATGAGTTGGTTTTCTGTACACACTAGTGTGTAGTTTGCCTTCTTCTATTCGTTTGATTTTACAATCTAACATCGTAGCTAATTCTCCTTGTTCATTTTCCGATTCAAATGTGAATTTTATTTCCTCTACTTGTGAGTTTATATGTGTCAGGAAGCTAGAGAGAGATATGTTCTGTTTTTAACACCGCGAAAGTGTCATCCACATATCTCCACCATCTTCAAATTTATTCAGATAACTAAAAAATTTGAGATCAATTGGTTACCATAATTGGTGTTGGAGAAAGCAAACATCAATGCATGATGTCATATATACTATTCAGGAAAAGAACAACTAAATAAGTAAAGACGAATTATATGTATATATATATTCCAGGATTTCATCATGAAATGACGTTGGTTAGAGGACCATTAGAAAACCTGGGAGTCTTCGACAGATGTTTCATATTTGAATAGTATCCTGGCAACATGTCATTTACATTCAGTCTGTTTACCATTTATCCATTCAACAACTATATGACAATGCCACGTGTCAGGTGATCCACAATGGGAAACTCAACGAAGCGTTTGAAGTGAATACCATGTTGTCACCAATGGTAATACTCCTATCTCTGGTGGACTAGACTGTGCGTCACATAATGCGTGAGAGCAAAAAGACAGGAATAGGCAGGACCTATAAGAAGACCGTGAAAAATTTGGACTTCGAAGTGTATGATTTATGTTTAGTGTCAAACAAACTCGAAGACTTACAGGCGAAAACCAACAAGCAGGCTGGAGGAGCAGTCAGGCAGCGAAGACGGCACCGCAGGTGAACATAGAGAAGACGGAAGTCACGAAGATAACCAACTAACCACCACCAACAACAGCAACAAAAACAAAAACCAACACCACTCACCATCAACGGGAGAGATTTGACAGAGGTTACTTCCATCCTTCACTTATCTGACCAGGAAGCCCAGTTTCAACTACAGGTAGACAACACGGATGAAGAGGTCATTAGGAGAATAAAGAAAATAAAGAGCTGAGAAGATGTGGTGTATCTAAAAGATGTTGATGAATGAACACAAACCGATTCACAAAATACTACTCTCTATCTACCCTTAATCGGTAATTCTAAACTATGGCAACCCTGACAAATCACTATCGTCCAATCATATGAGTCAGAAGTAAAGCCGCGTAATTTAAAGAAGTGTTTATGAAAAAGTAATGTAATGTTAAGCAAAATAGATACATGGGGTAATGTTACTGTATGCGTTGCAACGAAACCACCCGATTTCTCATTATAGTCTTCACATACAGGCGAAACCAACCTCTGTAAACATATTCAGCCACATACCTGTAATTAATCATCATGTTTCTTGATACATCCACCATTCTTATCCTCCCTTACCAGTGACACCACAAGCTTTCGTTGGAAATTGTCTGAGTTCCATCCCAAAAGGATTAACAAAATCGTCTGTATGATGTTTAATACATTATGAATATAACTCCGCTATGAGAGTTGCCTGAAGCTACTCCAACAGGTAAGACAACACGTTGGATAATTGGTAATGAAACATTTTGAATGCAGAGGTCCGGTTTCACGTCTCGAATAGTTGATGCTTCAGCTATGTACAGATGGTGTATGCGAAGTACCTTTGTACGATATTGGGGAACTCTATGTAGCACTGTGAAGCATTCATGCTAGTGGGGGTGCTCGATATCCGGCGATGACAAGATGTTCGAGGATAGAGCTGTTACTATTCTTCTTTTCTCCTCTGGTTAGCTAAACAAGCTGGAAAGTGTTCCAGAATACGTTTGTGGACATGACGTTGCATAGTGCCGATATACTTTGCTCCACACGAACAAGTTAACTGATAAAATACACATTGAAGTGGCCGAAAGTGGTATCTTATCCTTCATGTTAGACTGGATTAACCGTCTGCCGAAGAATGTGATACGTCATGTGACTGTTGGGAATGTCTTCTTCAGACATTTAGAAAGGCGGTTTCTGAGAATTTCCGCTGCGATGTCACCTTTAAATTCCAGGTTGATGAAGAGAGTTTTCTTAGGAACAGGTGCGATATTTGGCGATGGAGGCTTCTCTTGTATTTGTACTACGATCAAGTGTCGTCTGGATTTGTCCTCTCCACAATGCGGTGTCATAAACGCCCCAAAACACACTAATGATTGGCAGTCAGTATACCACAGTACAGTTACATCCACATGAACAGTTACGCAAATACCACCAAGTATCTGCAATATACATACATATTGCACTAAACTGATCTGCACAGCAGACACCTGTGATTTCTCCGCTTGGAACATCGTCTCTGTAGCTGGTCTTCTCACGAAGCACACTGGTGACACACCACCAGAATCATCGTCAAGGACAACTTCGACACTAAGAAAAAAGTACCTACTACAATCACAAACAAATGACAAAGAACAGCATTCCTTGTGGAATCGACTCTCTGCTACGGCAGTCTCATCGTCTGTACACAAATTCATCAAAAGAGGCTGTAAATACATCAGTCCTCCCCCCTCCCCCCTCCTCCTTCTCCTCCAAATCCGCGTGTCTTCTCCCTTTTTATTGGTCTGTCATCCATACAGTACATAAATACTAAGTATATTTGGAACACATTTGCTGCGTAATTCGTGTACGGTCTCTATAACTCCGTTCATAGTTTAGAGTAACCAAATAGTCAATCTTTTTCACTCTTAATTATTTAACAAAACGGGCTTTTCATCGTTTCGGACTAATGGTATTCATAGTTCCTGTCATCAGTTACTTACTCCTTGTCATCATTGTAGAAAAAGTATATTCTTGAAATCTTTAATGTAATTTACATTTTTAAATTGTCGCCAGCCAGTTGAGAAGAATTCTCAAAATAATAAAAAAAATAGACGAGCTCATATTGTCTCATCCTGGTGCAGATTTATCGTTCTTACTTTATTTAAGTTTATTATTAATGGGAAAAATTGCATGAAATAGCACAGTGTTACTGAAAATTCAGATGTAAAGACCTTTTCAAGAAGCACCAATCCCTCAGTGCTAGTGAGCTCCTAACTAGGCCGACGAAACAGCTGACTTTTCAGTACTTCAGTACTGTTGTTCAATGGTTCTCCAACTGACTTATTGATTCGTTATTAAACTTGATGACTAATCAAATCCCTAAAAACAAACCCATGAAAAAATGATTTGATGCTCACTAGTGATTGACTACATGTCAGGGTTACCTGGAGGTTTTGGGAAAGTCGTGATCGGTAGGGTCCATCCGGCTGGGAGAGAGGACAAATACTCGATGACATTGGCTAGTACCAGCTGCGCTAAAATTGCGAGTTGTTAGAAATTATACCTTATTACACAGGATAAGCCACAGGGTGCCACTTAAACAGCTTGTTAATATACTGGTTGACAGGCACATGGACTCATGTGAAAAATGGGCTAAATCCATTCTATCTATTTAACTCACACCAACCTCTTCATTCACAACTCTCCCCTTGTATCTCATCAGGCCAGACCAGACCAGAAGCCTATACAGAAAACTATATGCTCACACTAGCAAGTTTAAAAACTCAGCCATACCCTACTTGGCTCGTGTTCTGTGCGACAAAGAAAGAATTAGGCGTGAAACTTATAGCTTAATAAATAGTCAGTAGAACAACTGGATCTCGTCTTTCCAACTCATATCATTCATCGGTACAACGTTTTCTTTCTTTGTTTCTTTTGTTATATGCTGTTTTGCTTCTCTATTCCTTACAAACTCTGTTTAAATCATTCGTCCTCGTTCTTTCACACTCTGTATATCTCGATCTTTTTGTTACCGCTTTGTTACGCCAGTAAATATGCTAGTAGTATCTACTTTTCTAACACCTTCAAACACTGTTTAATTTTGCCTTTGCTACCGACATGCCAATATGTTGTTGTCAAAACTAACTGAGATAATTTTAATCTATGTAGAATTTTATTTATTGTTAATGGACTAACTAACTGGATGCAATACTGTAGTGAAATGTTGAGAATTCCATTTTGTATTCGCAAATACTGTTTTGGAATAAAGCAAATTATGATTATTATTAAATTAGAATTTATGTGTTGGGCATTCAGTCGATTCTCAGTAGCTGAATAATCTATGAGCTTGACTTGTAACCGGAAGGTCCTGGCTTTGAACCATGGCAGTGGGTGTGTACTGTCGATGGGTCTCAGAAAAGGATGTAACACCTGGCTTTCTAGGACTGGATTTCCAATCGTTCTGTAACGCCGATATCAATCAATCAATCAATCAATCCATGGTCAAACTTGGAGACTGATCACCTTGATTAGGCGATTTAAACACAACAACACATACATACATACACACCCGCTGGCTAGTTTTAAACTGCAAAAATTCATTTGAAGCATTTGTCCTAGAATTCAGTCAACTAGAAAGCAAAGTTGAATCATATTCATTTAGATTTCTTCACAGAAATTCTTTAGATTAGAAAAAACGCAAAAAGAATGCAAACCAACCAATAAACAAGTAGACAGACAAGTAGATACGCTGTCACCGACAACCAAACACACACACACATACAAAAACAAACACAAACATACAAGAAACAATAATCTGTTCAACTAACACTACACAACATGCGCAACAATAGAAACATGTCTAAAAACAGGAGTACTCAGCATCAATAGAAAGATTCCAAAAAACAAACAAAGAAACAAAACAAATAATAGATTGAGTAAACAAGACGAAAAATTCTTCTTCCCCTCCTCTCTTACCTCTTCGTCTTCTTCTTACTCTTATGACATCAGATCAAAATCTCAGCAAAAACAAACAAAACATTTTTCAATCCATTATTCGTTTGGAGGATTTCATCATGAGCTGACATCAGTTAGAGAACAATTAGAAAACCTGAGATTACTGGATAGTCAGCTATTGTTTCGTCAGCCTAGTTTGAGACTCTTCAACAGGACGCACCCACGAACAGGGCTCGAACCCAGTGTGCTGAGTGCTGGCCAAGAGCGAGCCAAGATTGCAGACAACAATTTAAGTCAATGTTCATGTCCTGAATTAGGGTCATGTGAAAGAGGATAACAGGGCTTAACCTTGAGAAAATTACACCAGCTAACCACAAAGGAGTTAACGTGTGGAATTATGATTCGTGGATATATGGCTTGATTTTCTGAGAAACAGAATAACCTTCATGGAGACAACAAACAGTCAGAAGACGTTGCCTTTCCGCTAACAATAATTTACCTAAAAATGCTATAAATACCTCTTGATTTTCGCAATAAACGATCTGTTGCCCGACTCTTGTCTTCTTTCGTTACACAAGGACCTTCTGGTTATAAGGTGACCTAGCTCGTAGACCAATAATCCACTGAGACCCGACCCAATGGCCAGCGCATGAATTCCACCTCGTGCCAATTCATGACATAGCGTGACCACTTCACAGTATCTTCTTCGATGAGTTACTGCTTCACCTTCAGCCTGCTGTACCCTACTGATTACGGTAGCTCATGATGAAATCCTACAACCAATCAAACAAGTTCATTATTTATTTCTAGAGCTAAATTGCTGTTGCATAACCATGAGTTGATGTCAGTGTTAAAGAACCATTGAAAACCCTGGAAGTACTAGTGTCCTGGATAGATACATCTGTTTTGTCATCCTAGTTCGAGGCGCTTTTGAAATCAATCTATCTTAAATACACCTAGTTTTGCCTAATTTTGACGAAAACCTTAAAGTAACTATTTTGTGGTGTTACAGCGCACTGGTGTGAGCCCTTTGCTTTACCCTCTGTTTGAATTGCTGGATTCCTATTGGCTGTTAGTAGTTTTTATGCATTATTGAATTACCGCATTTTCAAGGTCATTCTAACTATATATATATATATATATATATATATATATATATATATATATATATATATATATATATATATATATATATATATATATACGGAGCTTCTTTCTAGCAATCTGACTGTTGTTTGAGACGGTCAAGTTCTAACTTTTATCTTTGCGTGCTGGCGCTGTTATTGTTGCAGCGGTAGTTGTTGTTGCTACTATTGAGGTGTGGTTAGGACAGTCTAGTCAGCGCATTAAGTTAATATTCGCTCATAGTCCACTAGGTCATAATTCTGGTCATAACCATCTAAAGGGCTTAAATGTGACTAATTCCAGAGTGACGCTGCCACTGAAGAAGTCGTGATCATTGGAGTCAACTGACTTGTTGGATCGTCAGGCATGCTAAAATCACGGTAAAAAGAATTCACAGGTCATTGAATTGCTGCTCAACTGACTCAAGACTTAACAAACTTGGCCTAATAACCTGAAGTTCACAGGTTCAATCTCCATGGATTATGGAGTCACGGGAGCGTATTGCTGATTGATTAATAGTCCTGAAGATTTCAGATTTATTGTTTGAGGATAGGAGGCTTGGAGCCTATGTCAATCCTTTTCTAGTAAATTTCCGTGGTTGTCCAAACCCTTCTTGAACGAATCAGTTGAAGTTGCAGGTAATACTTCTTCTGGGAGTCAGTTCCAAGAGTTTATGACTCGGTGTGAGAACCAGTACTCAACATCGATATGATTTCTTCTTGGATTTTGAACTCTCCTGCTATGTCCTCTAAGGTGTTCCGACCTGATGGGAAGGAAAAGAGAGAATGGGTCAGGTCCGTAGTCATTATTTAAAATTTTAAACATTGTGATTAAATCTCCTCTCTGCCTACGGTATGACCGAGAGAAGAGATTTAAACTGTCCAGTCTTTCCTCGTATGATTAGTTAGCAATGCCGTGAACCATACGTGTTGCCTTCCTTTGAACCCTTTCTAGTATGTGTGAGCCCGTGTTAAGACAAGAACTAGCTGCCTGGATGCAGTTTTCCAGTCTTGACCTCACCAGAGATGTATATAAGGAGGTGAACATATCTCTGGTGATTCTAGTGAAGGCTCTGCGAATTGTCCATAAGGACCTGAAACTGAATGCAGCCACCGCGCGACAGTGTGCTGTAGTTTTCAAATCGTAGCTAACTATGACACCTAAGTCCAAGTGAGTCTGAACTGATGGAAGTGTTATTCCCTCTAGTTCGTGGGAGCTCATGCTTCCTTGTCCAATGCGCATGGTTGCACATTTCGCCACATTGATCGGGAGCATCCATTCTATGGACCACTCTGACAATTTGTTGAGGTCCTCTTGCAACGTGAACGTATCACTGTTGTCCTTCAGCTCTTTCCAAAGAAGGACCAAAACAATTAAATATCCAGGATTCCACTTCTGGTTTCCCAATAGCTTTCTAACTGATGTCCGCTTGTGATCAGAAACCTGGAAGAAAATCAAATCTTCTACAAACTAACTCTTGATTGTCATCTAATCACTTACAATCTCTTATGATTATTATTCCCTTGAGTTCCGAGTGGAGTATAGGGCTTCATCAACACATCTCCACTTTGTCCTACCTTCTGCTGTCCTCTTCAGCTTGGATCACGATTGCCCAGAATCTCTCATCTCCTCATCACCCCACGATCTCCTCCATGTCACCCGCGCACCAACGACCCACTCCATCCATCCATCCATCCATCCATCTCCAACATATTTGTTGACAAGGTTAGTTCTTCTTAGTTGGTTTGTTCCGACAGTTTCTGGCCATTTGACCTTCAGTATGGAGCTGGCGAAGGTAGCTTTTGACGAAATCCTGCAACAGTCTGTTGGAAATCCTTTCCATGACACTTTAGAGGCTGACGGTATAGACGATCGTGAAATGTACGGAGTATATTAACGCAAGATCTTATACCAACAACTTCTATAGTATTCGTTTCTCGTGTACCAAAGGCAAAGCAAAAGACCACAGTTGGTTGTCCAAACTACGAGACATATTTGAGAACCAAATCGTGGACTGAAGCCGAAGCTAAGCTGGCTAGTTATCGTGCACAAATGTGACACGATGGAGTACCAAATGGCGAGGATGCTTGATCGAAAGCCTTCAGCTAAACAAGTCGACTTAAACACTAAGAGTCAGTATCCAATGTTCACTGATGTTTCCTATGGTCAATAATTTAGGGGAATTATTTTACCGCTACAACACTGTCGCCAAGTTTCTGACCCATCTAGAAGGAATGACCGACTTAGCATTGGTGTTGAAAATGTGAATTTTGTTCTTTATGTTGAGTGCAGACTTACAGTTTGGTTGCATAATAATAGTATTGTTTTTATGTTATTGATTTATTGATATAGTATATTTTCTTGTGGATCTTTTTCTTTATATATTTCATGGGTAAGTGAATCGTAAGTTAATTTACTGATGGCTTTTGTGTTTGACGCAACACATGTTGTGTTCTTTCGTTACTGCTTGATTCTGTTTTCTTGTGTGTGTGTGTGTGTGAGTGTGTACGTGTGTGTGAGTGTTTTCTTTCCTGGCGTGCACTGAAGCATATGAGATAGATACGTCCTAGTTTTTGGATGATAAATTCGCTTTTTGACATTCCTAATTGCAACCCCAATCCCCGCTTAACCATGCCACCTAAGACACATAGTAAGTTGGCGAGAAACATGTAAGAAATGATTTATATATATAAAGAGAGAGAGAGACGGGGGAGGGCAATAAAAGGGACTTGTTGCACTCGTAATTATCGACCGCGGTAATTACACAGCGTGGGGGTGGGTGAACGGTTAAAAGAAGAGAGGAAAAAGCATAAAAATATATAGCAACATGTATTTATTTATTTATTAATTTATCTAATTAAGTCAACTACTATTTATGATAGACTTAATTTCTTGTAGAAATTACCTACTGCGACGGTTAAATAGTTTATTTACTATGGAAGGTTTAGTATGATGATGAATTTTCAAGTGTTGGTTTTATAGGGATTTTGTTAGATCGCATGAGGATTTCATCATGAGCTGATATCAGTTAGAGAACCACTGGAAAACCCACCTGGGAGTACTGGACCTCCAGCTGTTTCGTCAGCGTAGTTTGGGACTCTTCACCAGTACACACCCACCATAGGGGAGTTCGAATCCAGGACCTTCTGGTTACAAGGCGAGCGAGCTCGTAGACCTTTGAGCTACTGGAACCCAATCCAATGGTTCTTGAATTCTAACTTCTGCCGATTCACGACATAGCGCGACCACTTCACAATGTCTTCTTCGATGAGTTTGTGCTTCAGCTCAGAGACCATTGGCGTGACCAGTAGGGTACAGAAGGTCGAAGATGAGACAGTAACTCATCGAAGAAGACATTGTGAAGTGGTCGCGCTATGTCGTGAATTGGCAGAAGTTAGAATTCAAGAACCATTGGATCGGGTCCCAGTAGCTCAAAGGTCTACGAGCTCACTCGCCTTGTGACCAGAAAGTCTTGGGTTCGAACCCCACAGAGTCGCAAACTGGGTTGACGAAACAACTGTCCAGTACTCCGAGGTTTCCCAGTGGTTCTCTAACTGATATCAGCTCATGATGAAATCCTCATGACGATGAATTGATTTTGGTACACATAAGGATGTGGGGGTGAGAGTTGAAATTTCTAATCGTCAAGGCTTCCATAAACCTTTGGTTACCACTCCGAAACACGTTTTTATAGATACACAGGTTTAAGAGACGTGTAAACATCAATTTTATATCCTGCTTGTATTTCGTAGTGGAAGAGCTAGGTCGTCTGTTTTCATTATCGAGGGGTTCAAGGGATTCGACTTACTTTTGAAGCCTTTACTTGAAAAAATTGATGAGTACTTCGTATATACGTATGTGTGTGTGTGTGACCACATGTATATTTAAACTGGTAGATACAGTGGAATTTAACATCATTTGTTCTTAGCAGCTTGGTGATTAGAAAAAGATTAAACGCTGAGGTTAGAAAGACTTTTTGTGCATGTAGGATCAGAATAAATAGGAATGTGAAGCATATAGATATACACACGGAGTCCTGAGAACACACAAAAATTGATGTCACATCCAATGTAACTGTTAATTTAGATGCACCTGTGGTCACACATACACACATTATTATTGTTTCCTTTAATTCCTAGAGAAACATAAGGCTTCAGCCGCACGTCTCCATTCGTTGGTGTTAGGTTCTCCGACGACGTTTTCACCTGGCTCCACGTCTGCCTACATGCTTTATCTCCTCTTGACATGACCTTCTGCATGTCAACCTTGCACTGACGACCAACTCACCACTTCCCTTTCGGGTTCCACTCGAGCGGTGGCCTGGTATGTGATTCTATTTAGTTTTATCTTTGATTACAGCTTGATTTCACACTTTATTTCTGGTACAAGTATGGAATTTTCAGCATGTGATATCGGTAGCCCAAATTTCGCAGGCCGACCATAGGTACCAGGTGTACGTCGGCAGGGGATCGAACCTCAGACAATGTGCATGGTCGGCGAGAGTCCTAACCACTGTGCCATCGACGCACTTGATGGTTTATTTTCTTAGAGTATGAAAAATCAGCCTGCATTTCTCCCTGCCTATTTGTTGCACAGTCGGTTCCTGCTGTGTTGGTTGTTTCGCTCCCAGACATCCCTCCCTGTGGCTGATCTTTACTGACCGGATATCTGATCTTGAGTAGTGTTGATGAAAATCTGTAGTTTGGTCACATATACACAGACACATATATAGGGAAAACTCATCGACCTTTGCAAGTAAGGTCGTCACAGTATTCCTGGAATGGCTTCAGAAGCAGGTTGAATCCCCTGATGGTATCAATGGTAAAAATTAACGAACTATATCTTCCATTACGAAAAAGATAGGATATAAAATCGATGTTTACACTTCTTTTAAAACTATCTGTAAATTGTATTTGTGGCATATCCTGAAGTTTGTAAAGGCCCTAACCATCTTTTTAATGGGTTTAAAAGTTGCCAGTTAAATCATTATTACGAAATAGATCGATTTTCAACCTATTCCCAATTGTACAAGCTGCTATTTGGATGGCAGTTAGATGGCAGGTTTACTTCTACTGTCTTTCGTCCTGTGTACGTGCATTCTGAATGACCCAATATTATGACAAATACTCGTTATTATCTGTCAGTGCAAGAACTGGAGCAGTATAATGCTCCTGTCCACCCCAAGAAAAATACTAAGCCGCATCATCCTGTAGAGAATCAAACACGACGCCAACTTGGATGAAAATCTTCGACTGGAACAGGCTGAATTCAGGAGAAACAAGTCATGCATCGATCGAATCGTAACACTACGGATTATCATTGAACAGAGGTTGGGATGTCAGTCAGCACTCTATTTCAACTTCATCGATTCTGAAAAGGCCTACGTTAGCGCAGCGTTGATCGAGAGATGATTTGGCAACTACTTCGCTACTACAGGGTGCCATCGACAATTATACATCTCATCGAACAGTTGTACGACAATTCTGCATGCCAAGTAATCCACAACAGGAAACCCACGGAATCTTTAGGAGAAGTGAAGACGGGAGTAAGACAAGGCTGGCTAGCTGGCTGTCCACTATCTTCAGCTATATTCCTGATTCTGGTGGACTGGATAATACGACAGACAGACAGTGGTCAATGAGGAGACAGACATAAATTGGACCCACATAAAAAACTTGGGGAATCCGGACGTCACCGATGATATATGTCTGATTGACCACAAACTGGAAGATATGCAAGTAAAAAGCAACAAGTTGGCAGAAGAAGCATTCAGAAAAGATAAGACTTCAGGTGAACGTTGAGAAAAGAGAAGCAGATGATGAAGATTCCTGGCCAACAGCGACAGCAACAGCAACAACAACAACAACAGACAACAATCAGCATGAATAGGAGAAATCTGAAAGAAGCAACCTCCTTTACCTATCTACCCGCCCACCTGGGAAGCATCGTCTCAACTACAGGGGGACGGAAATGATGAGGATGTCAAGAGGAGGATCACGAAGACAAGACAAGTTTTCATTACTCTCAAGTCTGTGTGCAGATCAACATCACTACTCAAGATGAAAATGAAAATAAGATCCGGATTTTCAACTCCATTGCGAAGGCAGTGCTACTTACTATACGGATCAAAGACTTGGCGCGTCTTGAAGGGCTCTTCAAACAAACTACAGACCTTCATCAACAGCTGTCTTCGCTCAATACTCAGTATCAGATGGCTAGAAAAGATCAGCAAAAGGGATTTCTGGCAATGAGCGAACCAACACAGCAGGAACCGATTGTACAACAAATATACAGGAAGAAATGCAGGTGGATTGGATTGGCCATACTCTGAGGAAACCATCAAGTGACATCACACGCCAGGTGGTAACTCGAGTGGAACCCGAATCGAAAGTGGCGAGTTGGTGACATGGAAGAGGTGATATGAAGAGGAGATGAAAGTATGTGGGAGGCAGACGTGGAGCCGGATAAGGAGAACGTTGGTGGAGAACCGACCGCAGTGAACACGTATGGCTGAAACCCTATGTTCCTCTAGGAACTAAAGGAAACAATAATAGCAATAATCGTTAGTATCTATTATTATGATTTATCAGTTTATTCTATATATTAATTCAATTTGTCGATTGATTTGATTTGGAACCAACCAACGACAGGCATTCCTTCGCCTATGTGTCTGTGTGTCTTGTGCATATTTCTGTATGTATTTGTATATACATACATACATTCGAAATTCAAATTTGAATTGTGTGTGTACATACAAGTTATATGGATGAGTCATTTGAATTCTTCAACTACAATGTGCATGTTTATGTAATAAAGTATTTGAATTATTTGAAATATGAAACGACCTTGAAGTAATCGATTACTTGATTGATTGAATTTCAAAGATGGTATTAGTGAATATGTTATTTATAGTAATAATGTAGTCCTGAAATTTAAAACAATAAATATTGATTGATTAAATGACTAGATTTTTTAGGTAGGTTTAGAAATACTAACAACATACGGGATCGAATGACATACACGCACACCCACCCACCCACACACACACACACGAGAACATGCAATGCACAGACGATTGTGGACAACATAATAGAATTGATTTGTGTTTAAAGCTATTGAAAAGTATGTATTTATGATCCCAGTGAAGATTATAGGGTAACTCTAAACTATATTGATCCAAAAGGAAACTACCTAATAAACGGACGCAAAGACCATAAACGACCAATCAGATGAGCCCGTGGGTTATAGGAGGAGTTATGGATACCGTACAGGAACTACATAGCAAATGTGATTCAAACCTGGTTAATATCTATGTACTGTTTGAATAACAGATCCATAGGAAGGGAGAAGACATGTAGATATGGAGAAAAAGGGCGAGGAGTAATGCCTTTACAGAGGTATACAGTCTCTATTGGCGAATTTGTGTACAGACGCTGAGTCTGCCGTAGAAAAGAATCCATTCGACAAGGAATGGTGTTTCTTGTCATTTGTTTGTGGTTATAGTAAGTACTTTCTTCTCCGTGTCGAAATTATCGTTGAAAATAATTCTAATATGTCACCAGTGTGATTCGTAGGTAGACCATTTACGCCAAAGATGTTGGCAACGGAGAATTGACATGTGTCTGCGATACAGTGTTATGAGTACTGCAGAACTATAACTTCGTGGAACATTATGAACAATATGACTCAAATACTTATTGGTAGCATTGGTGTAATTGTCCACGTCAAGGGGACTGCACTGAACTAAAAAATAAATATGATCGTGGTATACTAACTGGTGATCAGTAATTGGTTTTGGAAGTATTTTACACCGCATTGTAATGAGGATACATCCAGATGAAACCTGCTCCTAGTGCGAATATTTTATTACCAATTGGATAATGTTTTACAGGATTTCATCATGAGCTGACATTCGTTAGAGAACCATTGGAAAACAGCCAGGGAGTACTGGACAGACAGGTGTTTCGTCGGCCTAGTTTGGGACTCTTCACCAGTACGCACTCACCACCATAGTTCGAACCCAGTGCCTTCTGAATACAAGGTGAGCTAGCTAGTAGACCATTCACCAGCCACTGGGACCCAATCCAATGGCCAGCCAGTCCATGAATTCTAACTTATGCCAATTCCTCGAGAAAGCGTGACCTCCAACCAATGCCTTTGGCCAGTATTTGTCCTCACACGCGACCTGCTGCACCCTACTGGTCACGACTTCTCACTAGAACCCCAGGTAACTACCTACCTGAATAGGGCAAGTGGCTAGTGTGCATCTCATTGATATTCAAGTGTTGGTTTGTAGGGATTTGATTGGTTACAGGATTTCATCATGAGTTGACATTAGTTAGAGAACCATTGGAAAACGTGGGAGTACTGGACAGCTGTTTCCTCCGTCCTAGTTTGAGACGGTGCGTACTGATGAAGAGTCCCAAACTCATGATGAAATCCTATAACCAATCAAATCCCTACAAACCAACACTTGGATAATGTTTTGTCTCACCAGTTACAACTATTCACACAGATCAGTGGAGCAGCTACAGGCGACTCTCATCTGTGAGTTATATTCACAGTGTAGTCAATAATACAGACGATTTTGTTAATCCTTTTCGATGGAACTCACATAAATTCAATGGAAAGTTTATGGGGTCACATATAAAAGGGGGTGACAATGCGGGATGTATGAGAAAACATGATGACTTACAGTTGTGTGACTGGATATACGTATAGCGATTTGTTTGGCCTATGTGTGAGGACTCTAGTGAGAAATTGGGAGGTTCCGTTGCAACACACACAGTAACGTTATCCTATGTAACCATTATTTTAACATTATATTACATTTGTACAGTCGTTTCTTAAGTTACGCGGCTTTACTTCGGACTCATATGATTGGTCGATAGAGAGATCTTTCAAGGTCTTTACAAGGCAATGATCTATTAAGGATAGGGTAAGTATTAGTGGTTTTCGAATCGGTTTGTATTATTATTATTATCATTATTGTATCCTTTAGTTCCTAGAGGAACAGAGGGCTTCAGCTGCGCATCTCCATTGCCTTCTGTTTTCTGCCAACTTTTCACTCCGCTCCAGGTCTGTCCACATGCTTTCATCTCCTCCTCACATGACCTCCTCCAAGTCACCCTTGCACTGACGACCAACTAACTAGCCGCTTCCCTTTCGGCCCTGTTCCACTCGAGCGATGGCCTGTCTACTGATGTCACTTGATGGTTTCCTCAGAGTATGGCCAATCCACCTCCATTTCTTCCTACCTATTTGTTTCACAATCGGTTCCTGCTGTGTTGGTTCACCCATTGCCAGAGATCCCTATTACTGATCTTTTCTGGCCAACCATCTGATCTTGAGTAGTATTGAGCGGAGACAGATGTTAATGAAGGTGTGAAGTTTGTTTGAGATGCTCTTTATGACTCTCCAAGTCTCTGATCCGTATAGTAGCACTGACTGACTTCACATTGGAGTTGAAAATCCGGATGTTATTTTTGATGGTGAGTGCTGTTGACCTCCATACAGACATGGTGAGAGTAATGAAAGCTTGTCTTGCTTTTCCGATTCTGGCTTTGATATCCTCGTCAGTTCTGTCCACCTGTAGTTGGAACGATGCTTCCCAGGAAGAAAGGTAGGTGAAGGAGGCTGTTTCTTTCAGGTTCCTCCCATTTATGCCGGCTGATTGTTGTCTGTTGTTGTTGTTGCTGTTGATGTTGGCTAGGAATCTTCATCACCTCTGTTTTATCTATGTTCACTTGAAGTCCTATCTTTGATGCTTCTTCCGCCAACTTGTTGCTTTTCACTTGCATATCTTCCAGTTTGTAGGAAATCAGACATATATCATCGGTGACGTCCAGATTCCCCAAGTTTTTTATGTGGGTCCATTTTATGCCCGTTCCCTCGTTGGTTGCCGTTGTCTGTCGCATAATCCAATCGATTGCAATCAGGAAGATCATTGGTGATAGTAGACAGACTTGCCTCACTCCCGTCTTCACTTCTCCGAAAGATTCCGTGGGTTTCCTGTTGTGGATTACTTGGCATCCAGCATTGTCGTACAACTGTTCGATGAGATGTATAATTGTCGATGGCACCCTGTAGTAGTGAAGTAGTTGCCACTGTGCTGTCGAAGGCCTTTTCAGAATCGATGAAGTTGAGATAGAGAGGTGCCCTTCATTCCAAGCTTTGTTCAATGATGATCCGTAGAGTGGCGATTCAATCAGTACATGACTTGTTTCTCCTGAATCCTCTTTGAGATCCAGGATATTTCCTAAGCCCTTTTCTTTTCTTTATTCTCCCTGTGGCATTTATATGTGCCTATCATAGCATATCTGTAAGTTGTTTCTTTTTTATTTTGTTTTATCCTACCGTTGTTTGTCTATGACGAAATAGGTGAAACTTTTACTCATAAAGGTAACCAGTTAACTGTCATTTTACTTAATATATATGTGGACGACACATTCATCTCGCTCAGTAATTAAATCCCTACCGAGGTCCTTCTCAAAACATTTAGCATGGAACACCTACAAGCTGAGTCCACATATGAAAGGGAGAATGACAACAACTTATCATTTCTTGATTTCCTGCTAGCCAGAGGACAAGAAGGTGGCAGTATTGAGAGGGTTATTTTCCGGAAGGATTTATAGCTTGGCCAGCACACCATATTTCACATCGTTTGTTCTCCCTGCATACAAACAAAATCTTATCAGTACCCTGATATTTCATGCCAGGAGAATCTGCACAACCAATATTCTAGACAGTGAAATTAAGAAAACAGAAGACTTCTTATAGGAGAGCGGAGACTCCGAAAAAAATTTGTTAAAGTTTTGATGTGCAGAACAGACAGTAAGAAATGCCTGAATATGTTGCAGAAGAATTGCTTATATATGACTTGACCGTTCAAAGGAGACGCAGCAAGTGAACTGCAGGCGTCGAAACTTCGAAACATGCATAATAACAGCTAAAACATTCTTTGCCGCAATATTGTGTTTCAGATTCACTACTCGTTGTATAATTCCAATGCAGGTGAAGGAACAGCTACCGAGTCTGACCACTTCAATGGGCATTTATAAATGTAACTTTTCACGTGTTGACTGTTACCGGGAGACATCTTTAGACGAAACTAATTTTTTTAAACAGGATAGGAGATTACTGAATTGAATATTTTGATTTTCCCGTCGATTGATTGGACCGAAGTGCTCGGTCTCAGGTTGACATATCGGCTTCTTGTGCAGATGCTTCGACGATGTCTGGGTATTTAATTAGTATACAATTGGTGGATGCGCATTTCGTCCTATTTGGGACTCGTCAGCTGGATGTACCTGCATTTCTCAGTGAGTGATGACGTTCCCACCGAAGCTCGAACCCAGTACCCATAACGCTTTGGCGTTTGAAACTATGGGTACTGGGTTCGAGCTTCGATGGGAACGTCATCATTCACTGAGAAATGCAGGTACATCCAGCTGACGAGTCCCAAATAGGACGAAATGCGCTTTATCCTGGATTCCACTACTAGCCACCATCCACCAATTAAGATAGGAGATGATATAGTAAAAATTTGTATACTTTGTTATCACCAAGGCAGTTCTAAATTCGCCATTGTCTCTTTCTGCGTACATAGTCTTTGGTTTTAAACGTTTGCTGAAGATTGCCCCAGTACAAGATAATAAACTGAGTGGTCTCTTTTACCTGTTACGAATTATTTTCAACGCCTTTTGTTTGTCCATTACATGGCCGGTGTCCAACAGATGGTGAGGAATCGCACTATTTAATACCTGTGTGCCGATTAGTCTCAGGTTCTTTGGTATATGTTCAGAAATAATAATAATAATAACAGCTTTATTCCAAACGGTATTTGTGGTACAGGTATGGAATTTTCAGCGTGCATTACAGTATATTGCATCTTATTACCTCATAAATTTTATAAGATTTTTAAAATCAAAAAAAAAATAAATAAATAAAAACCAACGCCAAAAAAAAATAAAAGATAATTAAAAAAACAGTGTAGAGTTTACATTTGAAACAATGCACCACAGGATATGAAATATAAAGTTGATGTGCGATAGAAGATGAGAACAACAGTGTAATAGCAACGAGGAAAGGAAAACAAAAACTAATGGGACTATTTGTTAGATTGCCGCAGTAAGTTGATCGTGTTACATACCTAACGGATTTCTGATCACATAACAGCTGTGCCAGATATGGTATTGTGGAGTTTGTGTACTTGGTAGTCCTAGCATATAGCTGCTCCTCCTATAGCTGCTTCTGGTTCTACCAGGTGAAATTCAAGGAGACAGCTGGGTATAGAGAGGACGCTTGGGGTCCGAAAATATTGTATTCGCTAGTTTCTTACATGACAGTATATGTCTATCCACAATAGTGTTAACCAGTTGGTTTAAATGCGGAAAATAACTCATCTCTCTGTTCTTCCAATGTATGTGCTTTGGCACATTGGACACAGTTGGAGGTAACATGGGGTGGTAGTTGTCTTAAACACACAGTCTTGGCGGCTGGACATGTTACTTCTTTCAGGGCAGCTTTCAGTTTGAATCTTATTCTACTGGCAGAATCGTCACGTTCGATGGCAAGCTGTAGAAAGATGAACTTTTTCTCTGCTGTTAGTCTGTTTATTAGATATTTCACGCAGTCAGTGAAACGGTATTATTATTTAATGAATGACGAAGTTTTGAACAAAATTCATTATTGTTCATAATCATTTCATCAAGGATAATCACACGATTATAATGAAGATTTTTGTATTTCCCAATGAATGAAAAACAAAACGATATTGTCTTTACTGACGTTTTGCTATTTAATGCTAATAGCTTTAATAATATAATCATATGACCTTGAAACTTGAGTTTTATAATTTTCTTTGTTCTCTCCTATTTGTCGTCGTAGGCGTGGTGGTAGAATTCTCCAGATATCTGGATGGACAGGTGTTAAATCATTCCTATTGTACGTGTTGGCACTTGATTCAATAAACAAAGCTTCTGTTATCAATCCCTGCCTCCACTCCGTGATACCAGTTAGATTTTGAAACTGTCATCTTATCCCATCCATCCTACTGTATAGCTGATTGTGTGTAATTGCATGTAGTGAGTGCTATGGCTGAACTATTCTCTAGATTTCTTATCTTATTCACGTCAACTAATCCAGATTTCGTCAGGTTTTCATGCTCGGCTAGTCTGACTGACTGCACCTGTTCTATTACTGCAACTTATGTATTTGACCTGACAATCAAGACAGACAGGGTATTAGATAAACTGAATTGTTTTGTTTTGAAGGCTCCACTGACAGGATCCTTTAATCGACAAAGCTTGTTTCCAATTGAGTTTGTGGGCAGTTTGAATGCCAATCACTTTTATTCCTGCCAGCATTGTTAAGAATTCTTCGTAAGGTGTTTTCTGAGGTTCCTTCCTTGTATGGAATTACTACTGATGATTTAAATTCCTCTTTCTTGATGTTGTCTTGCGCGTATTTGACACATATATATTTTTCTCTTCTGTGTTTTGCTTCACCTTATCAAGACTAAGTTTTCCATGTTTGTCGGTGAACTTCTATGGGTAACCATTATCACTTAGGTATCTTTCTACAATGGATAACTCTTCCTCGACTTTCTCTTCTCCGCAAAGTTTTCTTACACGATCAAAAAAATCTTGTCACCAATCCCTTTTTGTTTACTTATAGGACATCAGCTTTTGAAGTTCAGAAAAATTGCCCACCAGATCTCTTTTCTGTAGATGTAACTTACGATTTTATCGTCTATGTCACATAGGATATTAAGGTGAAGAAAATGAAATTTGTCCTCACCTTCACACTTCATTTTAAATTTTATATTAGAATGAGTATTATTCATCACCTTTAATATTTGAGATGCATCCTTATTGAAAGAATCACAAATGATGAACCTCTCATCGACATACTCGTTACAGGAGTTTATCTGATCGACTGTGTACTTCATTCTTGTTTGTTCCAGGTTTCCCAGGTTGCTAGCCTCATGGCCATAACCTTTCTTCCATTTAAGCTTTTCTATTACTGACTTAGAGAGGTAAAGAAGTGCGTCAGTCGGGGATCGAACCGAGGACCATGTGCATGGTCGGCGAATGTCCCTACCGCTATGTCACCGACACACAATTACCATTAATAATGATAATAATAGTAATGATAATTTGCTTTATTCCAAAACAGTACTTGTTATACAGAATGGAATTCTCAGCATTTCACTACAGTATCACGCATCCAGTTTGTACATCATCAATAAATAAAATTCTACATATTATTTCTTTTATTTTCTTGATTACAGCTTGATTCCACACTGTATTTTCGGTACAAGTATGCAATTTTCAGCATGGATATCGGTAGCCCAAATTATGCAGGCCGACCATAGATATCAGGTGTGCGTCGGTGTAGGCTCGAATCTCGGAACATGTGAATGGTCGGCGAGAGTCATAACCACTGTGCCACCGACGTGATTAGTCTCAGTTAATTTTGGCAACAACATATTGATATGTCGGTAGAAAAGCCAAAATTGAATAGAGTGTTTGAAGGTGTTAGAAAAGTAAATACTACTAGCATATTTACTGGCATAAGCGGTAACAAAAACGTCGAGATATACAGAGTGTGAAAGAACGAAGATGAATGATTTAAACAGAGTTAGTAAGGAAGACAGAAACAAAACAGCACAGAGAAAAAATAAGAGAGAAAAGGAAAAGAAAGAAAGGAAACGTTGTACCTGTAAATGATATGAGTTGGTGGTGGAATGTTACGCTTACATATTCCCACAGTTCAATACTGCATTAACAAAAGAATACTATATATATGAGCATTATATTTCATGTTAAAAGTCAATCTGAACGAAGAATATTCTTTTCAATAATTTCTCTTCAGGTTCTTACAATTATAAAATATAATATTTGTGGTCGTTATAATAAAGATAGCCAAGTATGCGGCGGATACATTTTTGGTAACGTAGAATAACAGATTAGCAGTTATGGGGTGTCAAAATAAATAGTCGTATTTGTGTGACAAACGTGCTAGGCTGAAATCGATTAGCACGTTTGTCCCACAAATATGACTATTTATTTTGACATCCCATAACTACTAATCTGTTATTCTACGTTAAAAATGTATCCGTCGCATTTTATTATTATTATTATTATTGCTCCCTTGGGTTCCTAGTGGAACATAGGGCTTCAACTGCACGTCTCCACTTGTAAGTCTTCGATTGTGTGTGACATCAAACATAAGTCATCCACGCGCAAAATCCAGGTCTTCTAAGTTCTTCACGTCGGTCCAGGATATTCCTGTCTTCTCGTTTCCCACAGTCTGACGCATAAACCAGTCCAGCACAATTAGGAATATCATTGGTGATAGTAGGCACCCTTGTCTGACTCCTGTGTTTACTCCAAACGCCTCGCTGAGTCTTCCGTTGTGGACCACTTGATATGTGCCGCCGTTGTCGTACAGCTGTTGAATAAGGTTAATGAATATTTGGGGTACGCCATAGTACTCGAGTAA
Organism: Trichobilharzia regenti; assembly: GCA_944472135.2. Taxonomy (NCBI): domain Eukaryota; kingdom Metazoa; phylum Platyhelminthes; class Trematoda; order Strigeidida; family Schistosomatidae; genus Trichobilharzia; species Trichobilharzia regenti. The sequence goes on from OX235267.1 coordinate 65,257,314, forward strand.
TTTCCAAATTGCTTCACGATTGGGACATTCATGTTGTTTGATACAAACCGAAATCACACTTTCGGTGATTGGTTAACGAATAATATAAACTGTAGATATATAAACAGCGGTTCGATTAATGAAAAATATCCCTTGGCTTCCGTGTCTTGCCTTCTTTTGTTACACCATCACTGTTTATTTCTTTGAGGATATGTACAGAAACAATTTTAATATACTTGCAGTTTTCACATGATGTCAGTTGACGAAGAGTTCAAGTTTAAACAAAAAAATTAATGATCGGATGTTGGTTTATAGGGATTTGAATGGGTACAGGACTTCATTATATGGTGACATTGATTATAAAACCATCGGAAAACCCTGGAGCACACTGGGCAACTGTTTCGTCAGCCTAATTTGGGACTCTTCATCAGTCTGCATCCACCTTCTGGTTACAAAGTGGGCTTATAGACAGTTAAGGCGCTAGGATCTGATTCCCCGACCGAAAGCTGCTACCTTGACGTGGTGGTCAGGCTTGAACACCGCAATGATCTATTCAAGCTATACTGGCTGAGACTTATGTCTCTTGAGGTCCTACCATGCCAGGCAGGTTGTTTGGATAGCGGTTTAACAAAGAGCAGCTACCCAATCCAACATCATGATAAATACAAAATCACAGAATTTCATGCCGGATCGGCCGTGGCCCGGATTAACAAGGACCGCGCTTCCTGCTGCCGTGTCACAGGGCAGGAGTGATAAGTATGCTACTGAGGCACACCAAACAAAAGAGAACGAACAAAAACAGGCCGTATGTGACCGGCCTCAAGCAGTTGTCCCCTGGGCTCTGCGGTCACGCAACCAACTTCCACGGTGTGGGCAGCCGGGAAGTAACAATCGCCCTCACAATCCGAATCCGGATCTGATTCAATGGACCCTGAATTTAAAACTCCGCCAGTTAATTTGGTTTTTTTCATCTCTACCAATTGACCAACTTCACAAAAACATAAAAATTACCTCATACTGATGAAGGGTGATAAAATTTGTTATATTTAAGCTGAGTGCATTATGTAAATAAATTCTGGTTTAATATTACCATTGTGATAAACCTATTAGCAGCATTTAGAATAGCAAAACGCCCGGAAAAGCAACAAAATCGTTTTGTTTTTTTCATTCATTGAGAAAGAACTATAAAAAATTTTGCAATAATGAATATCATATTACCCAATGCCAAACTATTTTCAAACTGTTAATAATGAACCCGGCTTAGACAATTGTAAAAAAAAATAAATTTTCTTAAAAATCCATAGAAATTCTGGAAATTCTGATGTTCTCCCTTTCACAGGATAACATAGTTTCTAGAAGTTAATTAGTAGATGGTGACTAGTAGTGGGCAAGTTTCGCATATGCCAGTTTATGCAGTCTGTGGCGTAGACGTGATATCCGGCTGTCTATCGACCAAAGAGCAGGTGTACTGCTCATCAGTCCGTTCCGTCCTCCTTTATGGATAGCTGTGAGACCTGGCCATTGAGAGTGGAAGACATGAAAAGACCGGCTAGCTGTCTTTGATGACAGGTGCCTGCTCTCTGTCTCCCGTGTGAAGTGGTGTAATAAGGTGAGCAATATTCAGGTTAGGCATCAGTCGAGTGCTAGGTAAGGAGAGAAAATCAACCGAAGACGCTGTGAAGCTACATCGACTGAGATGACTAAGACATGTGTTACGTACGCCTGGTCATCACCTTCCTCGACGGGCAATGTTGGATGACATAGGGTCAGGCTGGAAAACAGCTAGCGGTGGTCAAACCAAAACATGGCACCAGTCAATGAAATCTACAACAGTTAGTTTAAGTCACGTAGGAAGGTGTAGACTGCTGTCTGGTTGGAGTCCTCGGGACGGTAAAAACCAATGGTTGGAAACAATCGGTGATGTGGCTCAAAATCGTTCTCGGTAATGGCTGGCGCAGATGCATCCACTCCTTGTGACTTATGATTTCCAATGAAACTATATTGTTCTTCGTTATTACTATTCCTTTGTCTCACACCTCTGTTTACTGTCTCTATTGTGCATTTTTTCTACTTTCTTCTCTTGCTTTGTGTGCTACATGAAGGGAAGGTGGCGACTTGAACTGGTGCACATTGGTGCAAAATTCTATGTCGAAAACAGACAGACAGACTGAAAGCAGTGGAATCCAGGGTGAGCATTTCGTCCTATTTGGGACTCATCTTCTGGACTCCGCAGTAAGTGATGATGTTCCCATTGAGGCTCGAACCCAGTCTCGACCTGAGACCAAGCACTTCGGTCCAATCAATCGACGGGAAAATCTGAAATTGAATTAATTAGTATTGTTTCTGTTCGTGAATATACTTCTTTTAACCACACTTTCGGTGATACCTATCTCCCTTTGATGTATTTGCTTGACATACTAGCTGAGGTATCGACAGTTTAATAGTATAGTTCTAGCTAAGCATTCTCGTAGAGCCCGAGGCTCAACTCCTAGACAACAAAGGTTAGGCGTGTGAGGTTAACAATCCTAAGCCGTTTGACAAAACAATACCGTTAAAGTGACTTTATAAACACTTAAATTCCAATACTACACTCGAAACGCAAACAATTTCGAAATAATCAATATTTTAAAAATTTCTTAGTGATAGTAGAAATGTGTATATTGATCGCCAAATACATGCCCTCAAAGTTAACCTTGAAATGACCAATAGGAATTAAGCTAATCATTTTATCTAAACAATTTGCTTTTACTTCAAGTGGAAGTTACAAATTTCAAACTGTACATCACTGACTTTAAGTTTCTTTTCTTCGATGGTGGATGGCATCCGAACCTAAGAATTGCGCATCGTCTTACTTCTCACTGATACTTGAACCCGGTAGCCAGCAAACCAATGAGAAATAGACATTTGATTCTTCTGAAAATGTGTAGAAATTCGGAAAAGATGTTGAAGAACAGTTAAGAGTAGATATCACAGTCGAATGACCTTGAACTAACCAATCAGATCATTCATAATGTTTGTTGCAAGTTTTTAAATAATATTGACTTGTGATTATATTACATATTATTATTGTCCCTTTGGCTTCAGCATAACGTCTCTACTTTGTTCTACTTTCCACTGTGATCTTTCGCTGGCTGGTTACATTACTGCCCATAATCTCTCACCTCCTTCTCGCAAAACGATTTCCTCCATGTCACTTTCGAACACCCCACCCATCTCGTCGTCTCCCGTCTAACCAACAATCGAGCGATGAACTGCATTGAATGTGATGTCATTCGACAGTCTCCTCAGCGTGTGCCCGATTCACCTGAATTTTCTTCGAGATATTTGCTATGCGATAGGTTCATGGTTAGTTTGATCTCAGAGTTTCTTTCAACTCGGTTTTCAATAAAGAGTGGAATCAGCTATTTATGGAAGTCTACAGCTGACTGTTGGAAATGCTTTTCATGACTCAGACGTCAAGTTTGTGACCCATCTAGAAGATATTCAAGTATTGATTTGTGGGGATTTGTTTGATTGGTTACAGGATTTCACCACGAGCTGATATCTGTTACAGAACCATTGGAAAACTAACTAGCACTGAAGTAGTGGACAGCTGTTTCATCCTACTTAGTCCTAAATAAAATCCCTTCCAACCAATACTTGAATATCAATGAGATGCTCACTAGCCACTGGCTTTATTCAGGTAGGTAGTATAGGTGGATGTATCACACGGTGAGGGAAACAGTATTATTTACTCGATGTGACACAGTTTCGAACAAAATTTATTGTTCATAATCATTTTATCAATTATAATCACACGACTTCGAAACTTGAGTTCTATAGTTTTCTTTGCTCTCTCCTATTTGTCGTCGTGGGCGTGGTGGTAGAATTTTCCAGATATCTGGATGGACAGGTGTTAAATCATTCCTATTGTACATGTTGGCACTTGATTCAGTGAACAAAGCTTCTGTTGTCAATCTCTCCCTCCATTCCGTGATTCCAGTTAGATTTTAAAACTGTCATCCTATCCCATCCATCTTATTGTATAGCTGGTCGTGTGTAATTGCATGTAGTGAGTGCTATGGCTGAACTATTCTCTAGATTTCTTATCTTATTCACGTCAACTAATCCAGATTTCGTCAGGTTTTCATGCTCGGCTAGTCTGACTGACTGCACCTGTTCTATTACTGCGACTTATGTATTTGACCTGACAATCAAGACAGACAGGGTATTAGATAAACTGAATTGTTTTGTTTTGAAGGCTCCACTGACAGGATCCTTTAATCGACAAAGCTTGCTTCCAATTGTGTTTGTGGGCAGTTTGAATGCCAATCACTTTTATTCCTGCCAGCATTGTTAAGAATTCTTCGTAAGGTGGTTTCTGCAGTTCCTTCCTTGTATGGAATTACTACTGATGATTTAGATGCCTTATTATTGGTGTTGTCATTAAAATTACCATTATTATTACCATTATTATCACTATTATTATTATGATTATCACTACTATCATTATTTATTTTGCTTTTAGACTTCCTTACATATTTCCTGACTAATTTATCCGAGCAATTATTGAGTTTCAACGCCTCTTTTATGTGTACCACATCCTGCCTTGGATTTTCCTTCGTACTACTTAGTTTTTGTGCTTCGTCATTTAAACATTTCACCAATCCTATTCTTATTGACATAGGATGGGATCAGCGGAAGTTCAAATATCTGTTCGAATGTGTGGGTTTTCTGTAAACACTAGTGTTTTACTTCCCATCTACTTTCCTTTTTACGTTGCAATCTAAAATTGGAAGCTCCCCTTCCTGACTTTCCATTTCATAAGTGAATTGAATTACCTCTACCTTCCAGTTGACGTGTTCGAAAAATCTATCTATATCTTGTGTTTTAAGTACAGTGAATGTGTCATCTACATACCTCTACCATACTCTTGGGGTGGGGGTGAACGTTTCAATCGCTATGCTTTCCAACTTATCCATGAATATATCTGCTACAACCGGGGATATTGGTCATCCCATGGTAACACCCTCAGTTTGTTTGTATATTTTCCCTTGGAATTTAAATACTGTGAAAGTTAGGCATAGCTGTACTCCCAGCATTATATCCTCAAGGGGCACTTTTGTCCTAAGTTCGAGTTCTAGGTCAGAAATATTTTAGTTGGAAGTCGTGACAAGTAGGGTGCAGCAGGTCGGGTGTGAGGACGAATACTCGCCAAAGGCATTGGTTGGAGGTCACGCTATGTTGAGGAATTGGCAGAAGTTAGAATTCATTGGCTGACTGGCCATTGGATCGGGTCCCAGTGGCTGATGAATGGTCTACTAGCTAGCTCACCTTGTATTCAGAAGGCGCTGGGTTCGAACTATAGTGGTGATTGCGTACTGGTGAAGAGTCCCAAACTAGGCCGATGAAACCCCTGGCTGTCCAGTACTCCCTGGCTGTTTTCCAATGGTTCTCTAACCGATATCAGCTCATGATGAAGAATTGGCTAACATAACATTGGTGCTGAGGAGAATTCCAATCTTGTTGTTTATGCTGACGTGGAGTGCAGAAGATCTCTGAACTGATTTCAGAGTGATGAAGGTGTACGTTACATTTCCGAATGTGGCTTCGACATCTTCACCCTTTCGGCCTGTATATAAGTGAAGGAAGTAACCCCCCCCCACACTTTGATATATTTGCTTTAATTTTCTGAGATATCAGCAGTTCAATTGTAGAATTCCTACCAATCACTCACCTAGGGCATGTGGTTCGACTCCTAGACGACAAAGTCGTTTAATTTACTAGCTGATAGTAAGATCAACAGATTGGGAAGGTGAGACATGTGTGTGTGAGGTTAACAACCCCAATCTGTAAAATTAAAAAAAAAAACAATAAAGAAGCTTTAGAAACGCCTAAATTCCACTCAATATTTCACTCAAAATGCAAAGCCAGAAGCTAAAACTGTGTGTTTGTGTGTATGTGATCCACTTAACAGTTGTTAGGTGATTTCAACGTTCAAAATGGGCAATCAGATCTTACTGTGTTCAACATTCATCAAATGTATAAAATCGTTGGTCAACTAAAAAAGTTGACCACATGCTGTGAATCTATTCCACATTTACTGGTAAATGTGAATAATTATGATGATTAGTTCATATTAAGGTCAACATTTTTCACTATTTGACTTAAAAAAGTTACAAATTTATTGACATTTCATGTATACCTTAACAACATATAATAATAATATCGTAGGATATATGTCGTAAAAGTGCATCGGTTTTCACTGTTTACAACAACATATAAAGACAAAAATTAGTCGTGAAGGAAAATGTACAAGAGAGAGTCATTCATTTCGAATACTTGCCAATGGGACCAGGTTGAATAGGCAACGTTCAACAATAGCGTGTCCCAGGAGTGCGAACGCACGAGTGACCTTCAGCTGACCAATCATAAAAATAAGAAATGATTGCTCAAAAAATGATGTATATTAACAAGAAAATGCTTGAAAACGCATTAAACAGGTTATCCTCCTCTGACATGGCTTAAAAATATGTCCTAGTTATATCGGGGAGAATCATTTGCTAAGTTAGACTAATTTCTGTACATGAGTATTCACCGAGATGACTACAGATAAACTGCGCTTGTGAATCTTTTATCTCTCTCATCCTGATTGCAGTCTTCCAAAAAAAAACCGTCGGTTGAATTGTTATGGTTTTCAGCAAGAGGATAGACGACTACTTGCCAGGAAAACGTGGATATTAAAACGAATTAAAATAAATGACATCAGCTATAAATCTATCCCTAATCGTAGCCATAAGCTTAATCATAACCCTAATCCAAACCGTAATTCTAACCCTAATGCTAATTATAACCCTGATCCTAACCCTAACTCCAATACTTACCTTAACCCTAATCCGAACCCTAACGAGTGAGTCATTAACACATTGTCCAAACAGTACTTAAAAACGTGATATCTGGATGAAATTTGCTCATAAGTTGGTGAATAGCGTTGATATTTTAGCTATGATAATGAAAGATGCCGTTAGCCAACGATTAGCATGCTTTCAAGGTTATTGGAGCGTTCACACTCCTGGGAGGCTATTGTTGAACTTCACTAATGTCTTAACCTCAGGTGGAGGCTTGTCGCTTTCTATTGATTACAGCTTGATTTCACACTACATTTTTGGTACAAGTATGGAATTTTCACCATGTGATATCGGTAGCCCAAATTTTGCAGGCCGACCATAGATATCAGGTGTGCGTCGACAGGGGATGGAACTCCGGACCATGTGCATAGTCAGTGAGAGTCCTAACCATTGTGCATGCCAGCGTGTTAAAGACTGTGATGATCCTTATTCGTTCTCACTGGGATATGTAGTTTTCCCTATTGGGGAGGTCTTCAGATCATCTCTTTATTTTGGGTTCCAGTAGCTGAATGGTCTACAAGCTCGCTGGCCTTATAACCGGATTGCCCTGGATTCGAACTCCTGATGATGGATGTGTACTTCTGATTTGCAAGGGTTATCTAATTGACATCAGTCCGTGTTTAAACTTGAATGAGTATGTACATGAAGCGTAAATAATTATTGATCAAACAGATTTAAACTTGTAATTAATCAATAAAGTTATTTAGTGTACATTATGAGTCACAAGGAACTGAAACTAATGTGCCACAATCGTATTAGAATGGGTAGTGTAAACAAAGGCGAAAAATCAATAAATTAGAGAGAGATAGAGAGAGAGATGAGTCATGACAATTAACCTTGATGACACATTCATATTTATAATTTGTGAATGCCTGTTTGTATAAATGGAAGAAACATGCGTGTTCCTGCACTTTAAACCTCAAACTTCTTTCGCTGAAAGCATATGTATAATCCTCGCCTAGTTTGCTAATACGCTAGTTTTCTAGCCGGTCCTGAACCCGAGAATAAAGGGAAGGTTGGGTGAAAGAGGAGAAATCCTGTCTCAGAAAATCAACCCACTAGCTACAGTAACTTCAAGACATAAAAATTTTTGGCAACTCTACAGAATAGCAGCGCAAACCGAAACTACCTAGCGAACGGACGAATGACCTTGACAAGGACAACTTATGAATCTACAAGCTCACAATGTTTGTTAATTTCTTCTGTTTTCTCTCTCGCCCCTCCCCCCTCTTCTACTTTGAAAGTGTATAAATTGATGATGAATCCTTAAACTAAAAATTGTAATACTTTCATTTTGGATGCGTCAGTTTTTACAGAAGTGCCTGGAATCTAGCAGAGTAAACAGAATGGGAGGGAACTCTTCAAATCGTCAACTGGGGGGAGTCAGTGATCTACTCCTGTCACTTCAGTAATGACCACAAGAACACTGAGACAGTGGCTGTCATGATGTTACCCTATAGCGTCCAAAGCTCTTAGGCAGTGGGAAGCAATCTCCTACTGTAAAAATTAAGACAGCAATATTTAACTCGAAAGGGTGGAAGGTTATAATTACCCGATGCTACGCACAGTGCTACAAACAATAGCTCAGAACAAGAGAAGGCACATTTCTATAGATAACTATAAACACTAATGGACAACATTCCGAATGGAGATATTAAAATCCTTATGCGCGATGTAAATATCAACTTAACTGGGAGCAGATAATACAGGAACAGAACTCATAATGGGTCGAGAGGCTCCTGCTCGGCTAGATGATTGAGAATGGAGAACTCTTGACAAACTTCTGCGCCTTCAGTGATTTGGTTACTTGAGACAACTTCATCCCATTGCTGCCCAAGAAAGTGGAGACACAGTCCAACGGACAAGAAGTCAAGAAGGGAATCAGACGTGGGCACAGATCATTATTTGAAACAAAGAACCCTCAAAGTCAAGTTGAAGGGCTTCAAAGGACCCACGGACCATTTAATTTCAGTCTGAGTGGCTGTATGGTCAAGCAGCTTCGCCTCCTCAATCCCCAATATGACTCTTGATTGAATCATGGGTGAGCACTGATGAAGAATCCCATACTAGGACGAAACGGCTGTCCAATGCTCCATAGCCTTTGAATGATTCTCTGACAACTGATGTTGATTCATGACAAAAATCTACATCAAGTTCAAAAGAAACAGCATGGGAATACAATAAATCAATAAAGTTATTCAATTCAATTTGAGCTTTCCCGTTGATAAATTGCACTGAAGTGGTCGGCTTCTGTGTACATGTCGGTTCCTTGTGCAGATACTTCGACGGTGTCTGGGGTTTTAACCTTAAGTATTTTGCTGGATGGTTACTGGAAATGGAATCCAGGATAATGCACATTTCGTCCCATTTGGGACTCGTTGTCTGGATATACCATATCTGCATTCCTCAGTGAGTGGGTGAAGGTGTTCTCACTTAGACGCGGACCCATTATTCATGGTTTCAAATGCCAAAACGTTATCCTGGATTCCCTACTAGTCCCTATCGGCCCAATCACCTCAAGTTAAATCCTCCAATATCGTCTAGGCAACCTCACAAGCAGCCGACATGTCAACCTGTGGTCGAATACTTGGGTCTAATCATCATTACTCAACGAGAAAGTATTTGCTTATGTCAGTTACTCAAGAGATGACCTTCATGATCCAACTGGTCTAGTGGATAACACATTGTCGTTTGAAATGATGGCCACTGGGTTCGAGCCCCAGTGCAGGGTAAACCATCACTACCACAACTAGGGAGTGTAAGTACGTCAAACAGCTGACGAATCCTAAATAGATATGATAGAGAAGATTTGTAGCTCAGTTGGATGATTTAAATGTGGTTGTGTTATCTGAGCTGGCTGGATAGTTAATTTGCAAAGCTTTCATCTCCCTACTAGGCGACATCTTCAGCGCATACTTCAATTTGAATTGAAGTGAGCTTTTAGATTTCTACACGACTTTATTTATTAGTCATCTCTCCTAGTGACCTTGGACGTGATTGGTTGCTTTTGTGTGTTTTCACATCTTCTAGGTTACTTGTATTGGAAATGATTGTTTCTTTGGCTTGAACCTTGACCCTTCGTATTTGTGTGAAGTTTCTTTCTTATCGGTTGATAAATGTTGTCTATCTCGATGTGTCTATTGATTGATGATTCACAGGAATACCATGCAAGCTTCTAAAAATTCTCTAGCATTCTTGTTGCTTCCTCTGTCTAATATTTGAACACTGGTTGTCCCAGTCGAATTGATGTCCGTAGTTGCCTGTGTGCATTGAAATGAAGGAGTGGATATCATGTCTCTTGACGGCTAGCTTATGTTCGTGGATACGAAGACGAAGGGGACGTCCACTTTGGCCAATGTAGTGTTTTTCGCAGTTGTTACAATTTATTTTGTAGATGATGTTGGTTTTGTCTTCTTCCGGTGTTGAGTCTTTTGGTTGACATAGAATTGAGTGAAGCGACTTTGTTGGTTTGTGTACTACGTCAGTTATTCCTAAAGGTTTGAAGAGTCTTGTAGTGATTTCTGAGATATCCTTTATATATGGTAAGGCGATTTTCTTTGTGCTATCCTTGGGGGCTTTTGGTTTGATAGGTTGCCTTGGAGGTTTATGTCTTTTGGTGAAATTCCGTGGATATCTATTCTTTTGGAAAACAGGCGTCCATGAGATATTTATCTTCAATTCTCCTTCAAGTGGGATTGCTGCAATGAGTCCTGGCTGGCCCTCTTGAATAGTGTTTGTATGCAATTCCTTTTCTGTGTTATTGGATTGTTGCTATTGTAATTCAGGATTTGATCTGTGTGAATTGATTTTCTATAAACTTGAGTTTCTATTTCCCCTGTGGTTGTTCGCTTGACTAAGACGTCCAAATGCTAGAGAATTTTTAGAAGCTTAGCATTTCAGTGAATCATCAATCAATAGACACATCGAGATAGACAAAATTTATCAACCGATAAGAAAGAAACTTCACACAAACACGAAGGGTCAAAGTTCAAGTTAAAGAAACAATCATTTCCAATACAAGTAACCTAGAAGGTGTGAAAAGTGCGTCGATGGCATAGCGGTTAGGACGCTCGCCGACCATGCATGTGGTCCGGGGTTCGATTCCCGGCCAGTGGACGCACTCCTTTACCTCGCCAAGCCAGAAATAAGGCTGGTAAAGAGGAAAGGTTGGGCATGAGGCTAGCAACCCCATCTTGTAAAAATAAACACCACTGCTACAGAAACTTCAAGCCACTAGCTTGAGGCCCTATGTTCCACTGGGAACGTGCAGGAAAAAAAGGTGTGAAAACACAAAAGCAACCGATCACATCCAAGCTCACCCACCAGGAGAGACGATTAATAAACTGGTGGAGAAATCTAAAAGCTAACTTCAATTCAAATTGAAGTATTCGCTGAAGATGTCGCCTAGTAGGGCGAGGAAAGCTTTGCAAATTAACTATCCAGCCAGCTCAGATAACACAACCACATCAGAATCCCAAATAGGATGAAATATGAGTTATCCTGGATCCCATTACTAGTCACTCTCTACCAGAATACTTCAGGTTGGATCAATAAAGTTGCTAGCATTCACATTATGAGTCATAAAAGAGTAGAAGTTGGATGTCTCAATAGCGTTACAACGGATATTGTACACAAAGGCGAAAAATCAATATATATATATATATATATATATATATACACAGAGAGAGAGAGAGAGTAGATAGACAGACAGACAGAGAGGTGAGTCATCATGACTAAACTTAATTTCAACATATGGTTAATAAGTGTAGTGAATGAGATGAAAGATTATTGATGACAATAAATTATTGATTTCATTGTTTAACAGCCTGAAGAACATCTGTCTTGAGGCTGTTTGAACTTCAGATATCTTTCATAAAGGTTTATGGAGACATCTGTGACACGTGACACTGTTTTGTTTTAATTGTCTATTTGAAACGATTTCTCTTATCGTCTTCTTCAAAAAGTAATAAGGAGGGATGACAATTAGAGAAAAATTTAAAACAATTAGTTCCCTTTATGAAATTAGACAAAGCATTAAGAAGATGTCATTAGGCTGATGGTGTTGTAGTGAGAAGTTCGTTATGGCCCCTTGTTAGCAGATATCTCGGAAGATTTAGTCGAAAATATGCCACTTTATAGAAGGTATGTAGGCGATATTGTAATCATAAGTGATAAGATTTGTTCTGCCAGCTCAATTTTACAATGAATGAATAAAGTTCACGAAAGCATAACACTTATGTCTGTTTACCTTTCCTAGATATATGGCTTAGTCGACTGATGGCTTGATGGATCAATAAAATGATGTATTTATAGAAAACCAACATGGAAAGGACAGGACTGTATCTTAATTATCACAGTTTCTACCCTTTCCGGTACAAAAGAGCACAATTGAGCGAGGTGCATCTTCAGGAGAATCCAACGTGTATGCACCGAAGACAGACACACACTTGTTGAGGAAGAAAGAAAGTTGACCCAAACTCTGGTCTGGATAATAATTATTCACACATGTTCATTAGGAGTTGTAAAGTAGTCAGAACGCCAAGACTCACTCTCCAACTCACCCCTAAGAAAGATGTGTACATAAAGTTACTTTACGCACGGGTGATCATAGCAGCTTGACAACTAGACAAAGAGTGAACACTGTTGTGGTTATAAAGACTTTTTATGCAGCTAATATCATAATAATCAAGAATTTGAAGCCAATATATCCATCTATCTAAGCCCTTCGAACATGCGAAAAATGATGTCACATCACACTGTATTTACCAATTTGAATGTACGTGTGGCCACATATACTTATGGAGAACTCATCGATTTTTGCAAGTAAAGGCTAGCTTCAGAGCATATTCCTAAATGGCTTCAGAAGCAAATAGAATTCCCAGAGTCCATTAATGGTGAGAACAAGCGATCTAGCTCCTCTGTTACGCAACATATTATAGAGACAGGACATAAATTTGATGTTTACACACCTTTTAAAACTATCTATAAAACGTGTTTGGGGGAGAGCGTATCACAAAGTTTGTGGAATCCCTAGCTCGCAGTTACGATGTTCAAAGCAACAATTCGTCATCGCACTAAACCTTTTTTTGGCAAACTTTGTTTTGATACCAGCCAGGGTAGATGTACTATTACCTCTGGTATTTAGTTTAGTGGTCTTCATTCTTATTTTGACCTTCAATATATCTTTTTAACTTGACCTAAATTTATTTTCTCACCCCTCAACTCCTATGACAAGTCAGTGTGTGATCAGATTGTTCGAAATGTGTTTCGCGAATGCACAATACATGATTCTGACAGATTACGTCTTCTTTCTTATTGCTTTGTCTTAATTAGAGAAAAGAAATAAAGATTTTAGGCGAACAATCCTGGTTCCAGTTTTAATTACGGACTAACATATGAGTTGCAGAACTATTGAAATATCAGAGAGTACTGTATAGCACGACTGTTTCGTCCCAATATGGGACTCTTCACAACACACATTCATAACCCAAATTATTGGGGGCTGATTCTAAGCTATAACAGTCCAAGACGAAACCACCAATTAAAGACCTTGACCAATATTTATTGACCAATCAGATGTGTCCGAAGTCGAAGAGCACAACTGAAGAAGCAATGCCATGTTAAAAAGCAGTTATATGTGCCAAGGAAACCTCCCAATTCCTCATAGAAGTCCTTAAAGTTAGGTTAAACCGATTCCGGCGTAAAAATTCATCGAGATAACCGTAAATTACTGCATCACTTGCTCTTCATTCACCTCATTGATTCTCTGGTTTAGGTGACTTTAGAAACTTTCGATAGAATTTGTGTGAGTCCCAGCGGGAGGATAAACGTAAGCGTCTGCACGATTGACCAGGTTGTGAATATAACTCAGTGATGACAGTTGGCTACACATTTTCTCTTCTCCAATAAGTCTATTGTCTGAGCAGTAGTTAAATACCAGATTTAGATGAAATTTGCTATTTAGCCATCCATGAATTTTAACTGTTATCAGTTCATGAATTTAAGCGCTACCATGCATAAATGTCAATACGTGACCTTGTGAACCCTAGTGGTCACAACTTTCCATTGGAACTCCCGAGGATTTCCTCCTCTAATCAGTCTCTAGTGAGTATCTGATTATTCCAACAAATACTAGAGTATTGGACACGGGGTTTCGTCCTAATTTAAGACTCCTCAGCGCTACGCATCCATTATTCCTTCCATCGGAGATCGTATAAACTCACAACCTTCAAGTTAAACGATGACCTCATGGACCAGTCAGTCACTGGGATGAGATCTAAAGACCCATGAATCCTGACTTCCGTTAGGTGTTTTCAATAATCTCTTCTTCTTCAGGTACTATAGTTACAAAAGTTAGAATACAGATAGCTCTAGTAAACTGTGTGGTACAAATGCAAGATGGAATAATACTCTGTTAGCTTAGATTCTCATTTAAACTCATATAAAGCATACAATCATTTGAGAACGTCTCAAAAAATCTGAATAAACAGTTAAGTTACCTTCTTGAGTATTTGTAATTAACAAAACTATTAGTTTCAAGGGGTGAATTATATATTCGGTTGTGTGACAGATAGAAATGTGAAAACTACACAAAGATACACAAACTCCAGTTGGTGAATTCTTTATTGATCCATCCTTTCGGGGAATTACGAACAAATTCGTTGTTTGAGTTAATCAATTAACAAACATTTGACTTTTGCTATGTTCAACAATGTTGCATTTCTCAATAAATCTAGAATATGAAGGTGGACAAGCATTGGATTACGTTGTCGCTGTATCGTGAGAAAAAAATATAACTTAGCTGATTAATGATCTTTGATCGGGTTGTGCATGGTGGGCTGATGAAGAGTTTCGAAATAAGACGAAATTCATGTTCAGTACTGTATACTTTTCGGTAATTCCTTTAACAAAAGATCAGATATACCCACTGAGTCTTGAAGAAAATAACGATTGATTCAACGGAGAAGATTTTCTATACACAGCAGTCGATTACTGAGTAATAAATTGATGGTATGCGGGGACGGGGGGACGTGGTCAGTGCTGACAAAATTGATACAAAAGTGTTAGTTTTCACTGATTTGATTGGCTACAGCATTTCACTATGAGCTGACATCATTTAAAGAACCAGTTGAAATCAGTATTAGAGTACTAGAGAGTCATTTCGTCCTGTTTTGGGTCTCTTCAGGAGTATACATCCACCTCTGGAGTTTGAACTCAGGAGTCGTAAACAATTTAGTCATTGGAGCCAATCCGGCGGCCGACCAATGAATTCCGACTTCTGCGAATTCACGGCATAGTCCGACCGCTAACCAATGTCTTTCGCGAGTACTTTTTCTCACACCCAACCTGCTGTACTCTTTTTTTTACTTCAGCTATCTCCTACGGGAGGATGAGCCGGCTTCATAAACTCATGAAGTTTCATGGGAATTGGGTGCGAGTGATGTCCCCAGAATCGCTCGGCCTTTTATTCGACAGTGCAGCTCTAGCCTTTACACAACCAAGTGTGACCTACAAGGCAGTAGGAGTGGAGTAGGGAGTCCACTATCCATTGGCAGCCAGTGACCAGAGTTCGGTTCATACGCCCTTTTGAATGGGCCAGACATCCAGGGCATCCAATAAGCCCTTTGTCCATACGTCTGCCGGTGAGCTTCATACGCCAGTCGTTGGAGGTTTAGCCATCTCCCCTAGGCTGTCATCCAATGGACAGTCAACCCAGCGAAGAGCGCCGGGCATCCGCTTTAGCCCTCTCACTTCGGTGAAAAACACCTCTGTCACGTGAAGGCAGTGAGTAGGACTTCCTCAGGAGAGGCTATGTAAGACGCCCGGTCATATGGGAGCATTTCAAGAGGTGTGTGGAGGGGTGGCCAACCCGCAGCGCAAGGCACCCACCCCCGACCATCTTGAGGCTTTGGAGGCATAAAGTACCCTGTACCCTATTAGTCACGAATTCTTCCTGGAAATTAGGTAACTGCCTACTAAAATCGGGCCAGTCACTAGTGAGCATCTCATTGATATTAAAGTATTGGTTTGTAGAGATTTGATTTGATAGGTTACAGGACTTAATCATGAGCCGACATGGGTTAGAGAACCATTGGAAAGCTAGAGTACTAGAGTACTGGACAGCCAGCTCTTTCCTGAGCCCAGTTTGGGACTCTCCTAGGTTTCTAATGGTTCTCTAACCTATCTAAAGTCATGATGAAAACTGATATAATTACTCAAAAGTGGTTTCCTGAAATGTTACTTTGGATGACATCATCATGTGTTTATGAATTCACTTGCCCCTGTGGAGCTAGTTATCCTGGCAACACAAAACAAACACACTTGCATTGAGTATCTTTGAACATTATCCAGTATAGGCTAACAAGAGACTAAAGCAAGGCAGTTAATTACTCGCTCACTTCTTGAGTACGTGGTGAACTCACGACATACAGCTCCACCAAATCCTAACTTTTAAAATTATTAACAGGGTTATGTTGGATGGTACGAAGGGTGCTATATTCTATTTCAGTACTTGTGTATATCTGAGGTGCTGCTAGCGGTATTTTAATAAAACCACAAACTCTGTGTGCAGAATAGGCTGGTTTTTATTTTTTATTTTAACGTAGAGTATTAAAGTTGACGAGTGCTAACTAGCACGAAACATAGATCGAGGGCGATTGCCTCCAACCATCTAATAACCATCAAATCAATGTGTACCTTGGATGGTGAGCTAGCTAGAATGGTGGTCACATCACAACCTGACTGGCAGAATTCAGTCTACACCAATCAGAGGACTAGACACATCACACTAGTTACTAGTGTCAAAATATTAAAGCTCCTTTCATTTTGCTTACTTCTATTTTTAGTAATTCATTCACTAATATCACTCTTACTAAAATCCTTCTCGAGTAAGACAAGGCTGGCTGCCTGCCTATTATCACCAGCGATGATATTCCTAATTGTGGTGGACTGGATTATGCGAAAGACTGTGAGTTAAGAGTAAGAAGACAGGAATACGCTGAACCAACCGATAAGGAGTCTCTAGAAGACCTCGACTTCGCCTGTGGGTAATTTCTGCCAAATGTCACACAAACTATTTATTTATTTTTTATTTTATTTTTGATTACAGCTTGATTCCACACCGTATTTTTGGTACAAGAGTATGGAATTTTCAGCGTGGATATCGGTAGCCCAAAATTCGCAGGCCGACCATAGATATCAGGTGTGCGTCGGTGAGGGCTCGAACCCCAGACCATGTGCATGGTCGGCAAGAGTCCTAACCACTATACCACCGACGCTAGAAGATGCACAGGCGAAAACCAACAAAAGTGGCTGAAGAGTCGGGCAGGAAGCGAAGACAGGACTCCAAGTGAACATCGAGAAGAGGAAGGAGATGAAGATTGAATATCAAACACTACCACTGGCAGAAATTTGACAAAGGTCACTTCCTTCATTTATTCAGGAATCATTGTTTCAACCAGAGGCAGATACTAGTGATGAAGCTATCAAAGTCAGTCAGAATCAGAAAGACGAGATACACATTCATCCATCTGAAATCAGTTCAGCAGAAGTCTTCTGCACTCATTCGGTATAAAGAACAAGATTTAGGTTCTTAACGCCAGTATTAAGTCAGTCACCTCTTCTGTGTGGATCGACAACTCGGCCGTCGCATGATAGAGAGCATCTCCAACAGCCAGCTGCAGAATTTTATTAACAACTGCCCCCTTCTCTAGCTCCATACTGAAGACCAGATGGCCGGCTGGCCAGGAAGAACTAGCAAGTATGGAAAATAAGTTCCATCGTGTAGCCAGCCAGCAGAGAATAGGAAAAATTGGAGATGTTTTGTTGAATCCCTATTTTCCAACTGCAACCCAAGAGAGTTGTATTCACTGAGCTGAGTAGCATTCAATTGCAAAACTTTCGTTGTGTCTTTTAAAGACAACACCTTCAGCTAAGACTTCAATAAACTGGATATTATTTAGAAAGACAATGATGAAAGTATTGTGATCAAAGAACACCTAACTCAAAGAAAAGAAACTGATCTTAAAATGCACTCAGATTTCACGTCTTATATCTATACATAAATCATTTAGAATATTATTATTTCTTTTAATTCCTAGAGGAACATAGGGCTTCAGCTGCGCGTCTCCATTACCTTCGGTTTTCTGCCAACTTTTTCACCCCGCTCCAAGTCTGCCACCCACATGCTTTCATCTCCTCTTCACATGACCTCCAAGTAACCACACCGTAGGACGACCAACTCGCCGCTTCCCTTTCGGGTTCGACTCGAGCAATGGCTTGTCTAGTGATGTCTTTTGACGGTTTCCTCAGAGTACGGCCAATCCATCTCCATTTCTTTTCGCTTGTTTGTTCCACAATCGGTTCCCGCTTGGTTGGTTCGCTCATTGCCAGAGATCCCACCCTGTTGCTGATCTTTTCTGACCGGCCATCTGATCTTGATTAGTACTGAGCGAAGACAGCTGTTGATGAAGCTGTGTAGTTTGTTTGAGGTGCTCTTTATGACGCGCTGGCCAAGTCTCTGATCCGTATAGTAGCACTGGCTGACTTCACATAGGAGTTGAAAATCCGGATCTTATTTTCATTTCCATACTGAGCGCTGCTGATCTCCACACAGACTTGAGAGTAATGAAAGCTTGTCTTGCTCTCTCGATTATCCTCTTGACATCCTCGTCAGTTCCGTCGGCCTGTAGTTGAAACGATGCTTCTAAGGTAGGTGAAGGAGGTTGTTTCTTTCAGGTTCCTCCTATTTATGCTGGCTGATTGTTGTCTGTTGTTGTTGTTGCTGTTGCTGTTAGCAAAGAATTTTCATCGCCTCTGTTTTATCTATGTTCACCTGTAGTCCTATCTTTGATGCTTCTTCTGCCAACTTGTTGCTTTTCATTTGCATATCTTCCAGTTTGTGGGAAATCAGACAAAAATATATCATCGGTGAAGTCCAGATCCTCCAAGTTTTTTGTGTGGTTTAGAATATTAAGTCTGGTGTAATTTGAAGTCAATCAGTCAGTCAGGCAGTCATTCCTCACTTTCCAAGTGGGACAAAGGACTTCAAATACAGACGTCCATTTTACTCTCCTCTTTCCCATTACATCCAACTAACCACATGACTGTCTACTGCTGCCTCCCCCATTTAATCTCTCTTTTATATCAACTTAAGATGTTAAAATCCTCACTTCTCACTAAGGCTTTAGTCGAAGGCTCAGTGAACATCAAACGCACCTCCATTTCCTTCTGCATACTTGTTGTGGAATCGATTCTTGTGGCTGATTCTGTTTCAGTGTCAGCCAACTAGCTGATCTTAGATAACGAGACAATGAAGGGGGCAAAATTTACATCAGGCTGTCAGAAATGCTTTATATAACACATATGGCATGTGTATCCAATGTTTCTAGAGCATAGAGAGAGAGACACACTGTATCCCAACTATATCAGTATAATTTATGATAAAGGCAGAATTGAATAAAAATTCGGTTAGTTAGCGCTATTTATTGTTTTATTGTGATTACTATTATTGTCATTATTTGGTAAATTCAATTATCTCTCAGGTTATCAGAGGGAATTATTTCAATCAACATTCCTTCTCTTTACTTCTTCTCAAATTGCTCTCTCTTCTGCCTGTTCTTTTTGTTATCTGTCATTATTACAATAGAATAGACATAAACGTTTAGAAGAGGAATTTTGAAAAAAAATCAATAGCTTTTGATCAATATTATACATATATATATACATATATATATACATAATGGCAAGATAGACCTTCACTAATCTGAAATCAGCGTAGAATTCTAGTATACTTAAAACGATTCAGATTTCCAACATTTCTGCCAAGCCAGTCGGTGTTTCAGTATATTGTTCACAGATTTTGTGTAACAGTAAAAACACTTTATAGACTTTGAGAAGGCCTTCGACAGCGTTGGCTGCGAAATAATTAAGAAACTACTCGAGTACTATGGCGTACAGTGCCCCAAATATTCATCAACCTTATTCAACACCTAGCTGTACGAAAACAGCGACACATGTCAAGTGATCCACAACGTAAAACTCACCGAGACGTATGGAGTAAACGCAGGAGTCAGACAAGGGTGCTAATTATCACCAATGAATGATATTCCCAATTGTGGTGGACTGGATTGTGCGTCGTCAGACAGTGGGAAACGAGAAGACAGGGAGGGATATCCTGGACCCACGTGAAGAAACTAGAAGACCTGGATTTCGCATGTGGTTGATTTATGTTTGATGTCACACAAAATCGAAGACTTACAAGCGAAAACCGACCGATGAACTGGTCGAAGAAACAGTCAGCGAAGACAGGACTCCATGTGAACATAGACAAGACGGAGGTTATGAAAATAACCAACCAACCGACAACAACAACAACAGCAGCAACATCCAGCGCCAATCATGATCAACGGGAAGGATTTGAAAGAGGTTACTTCATTCACTTATCTAGGGAGGGAGCATTGTCTCAACTACAGAGAGTCGGAACGGACAAGGATGTCAAATTGAGCGAGAATCGGGAAGGCGAGAAACACATTCACTCATCAACCTAAAACCAATCTGGAAATCTTCGTCACTCAGCCAACATCAACAACAAAATTCGGTCGGATTTTCAATACAAACAACGTCAAGTCAGTCAGTTCTTCTATACGGATCAGACAAAGACTTGTCGGGTGGGTCACAAAGAATATTTCCAACAGCCTGTTGCGATGCAGACCTCTATCAACCAACAAATGTCTTCGCTGGATCTATACTGAAGATCAGATGGTCGGGCCGGAAAGAATCACCAACAAGAAACCCTGACTGGGAAGAAACAAAACAAGAACCAATCTCCAGCCAACAAATATGCAGGAGAACGTGGAGATGGATTGGACACTCCATCGCTGGAGGAGGCCGCTGGGTGACATCGAGCGCGCGTCGCGCCATTGCTCGAGTGGAACCAGGTAGAAAGGGAAGTGGCGGCGAGTGGGACGTGAGTGCAAGGGTGACATGGAGGAGATCGTGTGAAGAGGAGGAGTTGAGACAGTATGGACTAACATGGATGGATGCAGGTGAAAAGTAGAGCAGGAGGAAGACAGAAGTGACAAGTGGAGACGTTCAGTTGAGGCCCTATGTTCCACTATGAACCCAAGGGAACAACAATAATAATAATAAAAGCACTTCCATCCAGCTGTAGGCTTTTTTCAACGCCTATCACCTTCGCTATCTCCATACTGAAGATGAGATAGGTGGTCAGAAAAAATTAGAAATAAGGATTCTTGTCCATTTGGGAGCCAACCAAAGACTCATAGCTGAAGAAGTATTCAGGGGAAATGAAGATGGTTTGGATATATACGTTGAAGATACTGTTATGTGAAATCACGTGTCATGCCCTAGAGTGTGTAGTGTTAGGTAATTCCTCAGAATTATTAACCACAGCACTCATCAATGAACATTGGATGCTGACCTTCACTTCTTAAATCGATTTGTTTAGCTGAAAGCTTACGGTCAATCCTCCACACCATTTACCATGCCATCGTATTACTTTCGTTCATTCGTGGACGATCCCTAGCTTGTTTAGCAATCATCCTCGCACTCCAATTTAGTCCCGAAATATACTTCGTAATTTGGACCAGGAATTTTGGTGTACCGCTTTGCCTTTGATCTATGCGGAACGAATACGATAGAAGTTTTGGGTATTAGCGCTTGTGTTAGTATAAATCGTACTGTCCGTGAAAGTGAACACCCTTAGCCTCTAAAAGTGCAGCCAGAATGCGAAACAACGAATTGAGCATGGATCTAATAGTAATATGGAGGAGGAGACGAAAGCTTACGGGTGATTGTAGAAGCAGCTTAAGATGACTCTACAGAGAGATGGCGTGTTGTTGAAGCTGTGTGTTCCATTTTAAATCTAAGAGAGTCACCATCGGCGCGCCTGATTTAAATCTTACTGTTGGCACAGATTGAATTCTATCAGTCACGGTTTTTTTCAATGTGGTAGCCAACGGGTTAGGTGGCTAGCTCGTCATTCTCGATGCACTCATAATTAATACATTAATTGGTTGGAAACAGTCACGAGGACACCTTGCCTGACATAAGTTTCGTGCTTACTGACGCTCATCAGCCGGTAAGCTGTGTCTGAAATCTTGAGGGAACTCGAGATTAGTTTCAATGTAAACTTCGTCATGACCATACGTTGAACCAGTGAAAAAAAAAACGTTTCAAAGAAGAAAATGTTCCCTTTATCGAAGGAAGTCATCTTCGAAGACTGCACAATTTTATTTATATTTAACATAAAAGATGTAAATAGAGACTGAAACTGTGTTTCTGTCAATTGCATAATATTTTCTATTTCTCTTTTTATCTTATAATAAATATAATATTAATTCACATTAGATCGTGTGACATAATGCTATCTGACGTGAAGGGCAGATCAATTCCTGACGATATTTCTTCTCTGTCTTCTTCGAGAAATGCACGACATTTGGCGGTTGAAAGCTAATTAAAAATTGATGCAGGAGAATAAGAGAAATTGTATACAATTATAATCAACGAAGTCTTTGGTAGCTTAAGTATCAAGCAAATCGTGGATGCTTTTCACCGCCTTTACTTCCATATGTGATCTAGCTATCAAAATTTGATTAATGAGGTATTACTAAATTTCGTTGGCTGGTAGATTCGACTCATGGAAACATGGATAAGCACGCATAAACCTGTGTGAAGTAGTTATTGAAGAACTTAAAGAATATTTACTGGTCCTAAGCAAGCAATAAATGGAACAGACAAAATTTCTGATCACGGATTGATATATTAGCATCAGAGAACTACTGATGTAACAACAGAAGACAAGGGCCAGGCAACAGATCGTTTTATTATGAAAATCAACACGTATTTATACATATTTCACATACATTATTATAGCTTATGCAAGTAGACAAGCGCAGTTATCTGATTGGTTGTTTATCAGAAGTTAGGCAGACAAACGCAGGCTTCTGATTGGTTGTTTCGGGATTCCTCGACAAATAGAGTTCTCTATCTGCGAATCATATTTTGCGACGTTAACTTTGCTGTGATTGATTGTTCAATCAGCCTTGTACATATTTTCTCACGGCCTGCTCTCACCACACTGAAACCCAGCGGCTAGGGGTACTGAACAGCCAGCTGTTTTGTCGATATAAGTCTGAGACTCATCGGCAGTATGCACCCACAGCCAGGTTTTGAGCCTGGTTACAAGATAAGCATCATGACGAAGTTGTCTGGAGTTATAGTGGGAAATCGTGACCAGTGGGTTCCGCCAGATCAGGAGTGACAACATTATTCATGGGCTGGCTATTGAGCTGAATCCCAGTGGCGGAATGGTCTAGGAGCTTGCCTTGTAGCTAGAAGGTTCCGGGTTCGAACCCTGGAGGTGGATGAGTACGGTTGATGAGTCCAAAACCAGGTGGAAAAAACAGCGGGGTGTCAACCACTCCAATAAGTGTTTTCAATAGTTCTCCAACAGAATTATCAGTCCGTAATCGAACTTTAAGTAAATCAAATCCCTACAAACAAACTGTAGAAAATGAATTTTTATTTGGGAATCACAGTTTCTGTGGGCAATAATACACTTATCATGAACAAGTAGAGTTTATTAATATTGAAGAAAAATTCTTCATGCAGAAAAGTTCGTTCAGCTGAACCCCAAATTTTAAATTAAAGGGCCTGTTTAATGCGTCTACTCTTCTTTATTCACTTTCCTCGTGAATAAACAGTTTTCTCGGGGTATATTTTCTTGCTGCATTTCGATTGGCTATTCCAAGGTCATTGGGTTTGTTGACGGCTTATTGGCTAGTTAGCTCACCTGAATCCTTATTGTTTAGCTTCTTTGAACGACAGTTTCATGACTATCTGACAATGGGAAAGTGGGTTGCAGTGGTGCATTTTAAATTAGGAAATTACGTATATATATATATATATATTGTCAGGATTGCTTAGTTTTGTATTCCGTGAACTTTAATGAAATCAACTGCACAATTGATAAATACAGGAACAGTGATAAAGATTGATTTTTCTGTGTGTTTCGTGTGTGATTTTATCAGGTTATAAAGGTCACTTTTAAGACAATTCTTGTTTTCGACACTGGGTCATGATATACCCACCTCCCCCCCCCACTATGTAATCCTTATCCGGCACTCAAACAGCAACTAATAATAATAATAATGGTAACACTAGTCATGATAAACTTTTGACCCATATTATTTCTCTGCCATATGGTCTGATGAACACTGTTTCGTTTTATTTTGCGTAAACTTTAAGCAGATGACTCATCTGACGACAGAATATATTTCACTGAGTTGATAAATTTACTTAGAAAGGTTATTCATTTCACGTCGAATGATACTGACACAAAGGAGGGCTCACATGGTATTTTGTGAGCTTGCACGCGTGATTGTGAATTAAGTCTCTAACAGTGGCTGATATTATGTTTTTTGTTTTCAAATTAATGTTATTGTATGCGCGTCGGTGGCACAGCGGCTATGACTCTCGTGAACCATGCACATGGGCAGGGGTTCGATCCCCTGCCGACGCACACCTGAAATTTGGGCTACCGATATCACATGGTGAAAATTCCATACTTGGAGCAAAACTACGATGTGGAATCAAGCTATAATTAAAAATAAAATAGAAATAAAAATGTCGGTGTTCGCTATTGGCTCGCAAATCTGCTGGCTGAAGGGGCCTCAAGACATGAGCTGGCGTTAGTTGCTGGTAGTGTTAAGAAGCCTCACAGGGACGTGAAAGGTACTGCTGTCCCCCCAGCCCTCATGAAATTCATCAATACAAGAAAAGCACTACTTCTAACGCACAAACTGCCTTTCCAGCATCCCTTTCTTGAGATCCTTCAATACTGCAAGACTGAAGTGAGATTCCACAGCCTATTCAGTATCAGCTCTCCAAGGAATCATTTGAAGCCGGAGCATCAACTGATTTCGTCAACTACTAATCAGACACTCTTGGTGATGACTGGCTTATGTGAAGTTCTATCAGGTGGAGGAATGAATTATCTAATTCTGTGTACAGGTAACGGGATAATTCCTTCTCTTTCGACAGGAGGTAGTTGTAATACTCAAGAAACTAATATGTATACTACATAATTGTGATATAATGGTATTTCTTTCTCATATGTCATAGTTACGGGCTATGGGATTGTGGGGGACCAATCAATGAACAAAGTAGATTAAGTGAACATAAGCGCCTCTAGACACTGGCAGTGTAACTTGAATATTTGGGCCTAAATCTAAATTCGCTGTCTTATTAATAACGATAGTACAACTTTTACATAGCTTCCAGAATTCATGTTTTCCCTTGTGTGTGTGTTGGTATGTCTTGTTGGTTGGTTGGTTGGTCAGTGTGTAGTCTTTCCTATCCTGCAGGTGAAGCTGCTTGTGGTGCTCCCATCGTCTTTACAAAGTAAATCGTATTCCTAATTCTGCATTGTATTATTTAGTTTTCTTGATTGTGATGTGATGAATGGAAGACATGGAAATCGAAATTCATTCAAGCTTATAGTTTCTGAGATGTTGCAATGAGTAGATTTCAGTTAATTATTTGTATTTCCCCTTGATTGGATAACTTTAGACTGAAATGTCGGCTCCTGTATAGCATGGACACAGACTTTGAGTCTCAGACTTTGGCAGCACTATCCCTCACCAGTTCCACATACATCCACTTAGCCATTCTGATATAGGACTCAATGCGCATCCTGGATTCGACTTCTAGGGAGTGATACAACTTCTCAAATCGCCTCACTGTCTATCTTCTAACTATGAATGGATACAGGCTAGTCCTAAAATATCATCTTACATTTGACAGGAGCCAATCTCATGCTAAACATTCGAAGATTTGATATTAGAACAGAACCTGACCACTGTGGTAGAGTATAATTCCATTATGGGTAAAATTTGCCAATTCATCAAATAAGCATCCTATAAAATTCGTTAGGAATATCAGAAAAGGTCAGAAAAAAAGTAAAAAAAAATGATGAGGAAATGAATAATGATAGCATAAATAAGACAGAATATAAGTCATCTACAGTAGTTTTACCACATGTGGGAACATCTGAAACCCTCTCTACGTAGGATTCCTAAGAAGGCAGGAATTAAAGTGGCATTCATACCTACGAACTCACTCAGGTAGGATAAGCTCTGTAGGTTGACCCAATTGGAAAAAATAATATACTTTAC
The DNA here is from genome assembly GCA_944472135.2 of Trichobilharzia regenti. Taxonomy (NCBI): domain Eukaryota; kingdom Metazoa; phylum Platyhelminthes; class Trematoda; order Strigeidida; family Schistosomatidae; genus Trichobilharzia; species Trichobilharzia regenti. The sequence continues at coordinate 65,283,376 of OX235267.1, forward strand.
AAAATACCCTGCAATGGCTGTAAGTTAAGTCAACTACATAGGTCAAACTAGTAGATCCAGGGAGTAGTTAGATTGTCGGAACATAAGAATTTAGCTAAGGTTAGAATGGTTGACCCCACTCGCAAAGATAAGTAATTTATAAAAGGGGTCAGCAATTACACTGCATGCATTAACAAACAACCACACAATAGTATGGGTGGGAGAGGGTTTAGATTCTGAAAAGTAATCTAGGTAGGTGTTGAGAGAGAGAGCGAGAGAGATTGATTACTGAATCCTGCCTGGATCATCGATTCTACACCCAACACATGCAGTAGGAGAATGACTCATCACACACACACACAAACACACACACGAAATATGGAAAACACTACTACCAATCAAATCAAGTGATGAAAATAATGGAATTATATAAAGGAAGTTAGAAAGTTGTGTGAATAGTGCCTTGATGTGATTATGAGCGGTAATAAATTGTGCTCGAAACGTGGTCACCAGTAAACATTACTGTACTACGAACACTGTGAGACTTTATCCAAATAAATTTTACCCATAATGGAATTCGAAGTTTTCTTTGTTCATGATGTTTAGAAGATTCTACATTTTGTAAACGTTTTCACCCAGGAGGGCGATATTTTTCGCATGCTTTAAATCCACAAGACTGTATCTTAGTTAAAAGTCAATCGTCGAGTTACCAAAGTCAGTTAAGATCAGCTCCACTGGTATATTTATACTAGAGTTAAACAGAATTGGTGTCAGTCGACATGCTTGGTGGACACGCTACTTGTTGATAACTCTTTATAAGCTCTTAAACAACTGTATAAGCTTGAGTAAGGTATCTTGATTAATGAGGTATACTTTGTTGAGACTTCCTTGACGGGTAAATATCGCCACAATGTCTCTCAGTCGATGCAGGTAAAGGCCTGCCGCCATCAGGTTCATAAATATATGGCAAATGTTGGACGCTGGCAAGTATAGCCATGTTCCAGAATCTGTCAACAGGTGGAGATGCGATCAATACATCCTTCTCGTGTTTTAAAGCCTAATTTGTTTGTCCGAAGTTGTTTCCCTGGGGTACCACTTAGTCAGCAAATGATTAGTGAACCTAGAATTTTCAATATTATGTTAGTGAAGCATATCCTCTTATGGTTATCACATGAAGATCTGTTTCCCTTCTAAGTAACTGGGACAATTCATGATTTATACCAATGCATCAACTAGTACTACGTCCACAAGTCTTCAGGGTGCGTTTACTTGAAGTAATAGGTAGAGGGAGGTGGGAATTCGGTTCATTCATGAATGCTATTTGGATTTCTCTTGACACAGTGTAACGGTTGTAGACGAGAGATTTGGTAGCGGAATTTTTATTTACAATTTGGTGTCTCTATGAAGCGAAATTATGTACACTTGATCTTCAATGCTGCACCATTTGCACAGATCTTCCGTGTTGGGCTACTTCTCGCCCTTACTTCCGCAACTTATCTCCGCAACGCAGTATCATTCGCTTTCTCTGACATCAAATGTATCTCCCTGCTATTTGATATTTTTGTTGTACCAATGAACATCTGTTTATATACTACTGGTAAATTTTATCAGTAGCATACACCATAACAGTGTCAGCAGGTAAATAAACATAGACAGAAGTGCTTAATGTTAGCACAGTGGCTTATAAGGAAAGAATAAAGTAGAAAAATTATTGATTGATGTAATTGAGATCACAAACATAGTGAAGAGATTGATCGAATCTCGTTCTACCTACTTCAGCTCTCAGAGAATTTGGCCAGTTCATCTCCTGGTACATTAAAAAAATGTGTTCCGCCTAACTGACTCCTAAATAAACGCAGTGTTCTCCTGTAATTGGCTTTGGACACTTTCACTGCAACTATCGGAGCAAAACAGGAAACACTATGTGACATCACTGAAAAATCAAGCGTGGAAGACCATTGGAACTCTCTGAAGGTGATTTTCAACGAAACGTGTTCAACGGTTTTAGGAAGAAAGAAGAGACAGGACAAGGAATGGCTCTCAACGGACACTTGGAAGCAAATAGAGGAGAGGAGAATGGTGAAAGAGAAAATGATTCAATGTAAAGACGGATAAGAGAAGGAGACGCTGAGGTTAACTTACACAGCACTGGACAAAGAAGTGAAGAAGAGTGCTAGGAAGGACAAAAGACGATTCTACGACAATCTGGCCACTAAAGCTGAGAACGCGGTAGGTAAAAGAAATCTGAGGAAATTATATCAGATAACCAAGTCTCCATCTGGGTCACAAAGAATATTTCCAACAGCCTGTCGCAGATCTTCATCAACAACTAACTGTCTTCGCGGGATATATACTGAAGATCAGATGGCCAGGCCGGAAAGAATCACCACCAACAAGAAACTATGGGAACAAACAAAACAAGAACCAATCGCCAGCCAACAAATATGCAGGAGAACGTGGAGATGGATTGGAAACTCCATCGCTGGAGGAGGCCGCTGGGTGACATCGCGCGCGCGTCAGGCCATTGCTCGAGTGGAACCCGACTGAATGGGAAGCGGTGAGTGGGACGTGAGTGCAAGGGTGACATGGAGGAGATCGTGTGAAGAGGAGGAGTTGAGACAGTATGGACTAACATGGATGGATGCAGGTGAAAAGTAGAGCAGGAGGAAGACAGAAGTGACAAGTGGAGACGTTCAGTTGAAGCCCTATGTTCCACTATGAACCCAAGGGAACAATAATAATAAAATAATAATCATAAAGAGTCGTTGGATGAGGATGTCAAAATTTGAATCAGAAAAGTGGATCAGCTATCACCAATCTCGAATCAATGTGAAAACTCATTGGACTCAACATGAAGAACAAGATAAGGATCTTCGGCAATCATGTTGAGTAGAGTAAAACCTTCTATATGGTTCATGTAGAAGTTTAGCAAAAATGTTCATTCAGATATCTATAAAGCACAAAATAATTGAGCAAAGAATATCCCCTATTCGATAATTTCTTTCTCTTCTGGCTCTACAATTACATACGTATATGTTTATATACATAGAATATTCTAGAATAGTGGTCAATTGCAATATGAGTGTCTTTTAAATAATATCGATTTGTAAAGTAAGATCAATGCTATTACAGTTCCGAACATCACCCTGCATGGTGGTTAAGCAAAGGACACACAAAATCTATTCACAAAGCGCTATTCTATCTCATCTTGTGGATACAGAACACAAAACTGACGTTAACCATGCTTTCAGGGTCATTTGCCGCATACCAACAAATCTCAATTTTGCCTTAAGAGTTCAACTACTAAATATTGCTGAGGCTGTCTGTTGGGATCCATATTAACAAGCCTAATTTATGCATCCAAAAGAAGTTAGTTCAGACATTATCCTTACCCCACTGGCCATCTAGGTTTGAATGATCATGAATTTTTGTGGAATTTTCCTAATTTTAGTTTATATTCTATTTGCTACTATATCTTTATTAATATTATTATAATTTAAGCATCTTTAATGAACTGTAATTACGTTGTGATCTTACTTAACAAATTGATATTGTTTAAAAAACACTAATATTGTTATTGACTACTAATCTAGAATATTCTGTGTAAATATTTATGTCGAAATTAGAGAAACAAATGCAAGGTATGCTTGGAGGATTTATGCTGTATAAACGTTATGTAGATGATACTCTTATTATTGGTAATAATAATAAATCTATTGAAAACTTCATTACTCTATTTAATCATATTCATCCAAATATTCGAGTGACTTCCGAACTAGAATCGAATAACAAACTCGGTTTCCTGGATATTACTATGACTAGGAGAGATGATGGAACGATTCAGCGCTCTATTTTTCGTAAACAGACATAGAGTGGACAATATCTTCATTTTACCAGTTTTGTTCCTATCCAGTATAAACGTTCCCTAGTGAAATGTTTGTTCTCAAGGGCCCGAAAAATATGCACAAGTGACACATTGATGAATGAGCTTCGACGCATACATTCAGTTCCACTAGCTAATGGTTATCCAGAAAACTTCATCAATTGTCACAGTAAGGATAGACCACATCCTGAAACGACAGCTTCTGTACCAATGAAAGCTCTCTTTATTAACCTACCTACCATTAAAGGGTGGCCAGATTATGCAGTTGACAGCTAGCTCAAAGACTTCGGTCAGCCATCAAACGCACATTCTACGCCACCACATCTCTTTTTCTCACTTGCAGAACATTTTCGATCCCTGTTCCTTCGATTAAAGGACGAAATTCTGTGGTCTCTACTGTATCAAACTGTATCTACAAGTTCGCCTGCAGTTGTTGCGGTGACACCTATATAAGTAGACCCAACAGAATGTTCTAATGTCGTCGAAAAGAACATGTTCCAAAATGGCTAGTAAATCATATCGAAAATCCCAACGCGATTAATCTTAACAGAAATCCAGCATCATCCATTGCAATGGACAGGTCACAAAATCAATATTAATGACTGCTTCACAATAATTTCATCACATAATTCTAATTCAAGGTTATTGAAGGTGATGGAAGCACTTTGGGGGATTAATCACATACAGCCGAAACTGTGTGTATAAAAATCAATAGACTTCAATCTTCACCTACCCTGGACTGCATGACCTATCTGAATATGACTGGTCATTATTATGTACTTTTGTTTTTATTTAACTGAGTAATTTTCATGAACTTTATTTTATCATTGTTAACCATGTTAGTTGTGAAGCGGTTGTGAAGAAACTACGAAATGACGAGATATCATCTCGCGAAATTTGTATTCTTAATGCCTTGTTCAAATAAACATATACGTATATAATTGTAGAGCCAGAAGAGGAGGAATTTATCGAAAAAGGGTTAATCTTTGCTCAATTATTTTGAGTTCTTAGAATTTACGCATCGTGGAAAGCATTTCATACAACCTAGTGGAAATTTTCATCAACAGCTTTCTTCTTCACTAAATGCTGAAGATCAGGTGGTCAGAAAGGATAAATCACACGCACCACTGGTAGAGAAGTTAACCTGGGACCCACTACCCAGCAAATATATCAATGAATATAGAGATGGATCAGACAAGCCCTGAGGGGATCGTTGGATAACATCACCCACCAGGTAAACTCTCAAGTGGATCTTGGAGTCGTAGGTCCAGAGGTGGCTTGGGGCAAATCGTGTGCGCAGGAGGAGGAGGGGATGTGAACTTACGGGTAATCGTACGCCTAACTAAGGAGAACAGCAAATAAGAGGACGAAATGCAGACACACTACTGAATCATTGTGTTCTATTTGGAACCTACGTAGACAATAATAATAATAATTATATGAAAAGCCATCAATCACTGATTCCTAGCATTTCAAAATCATACGACAAACAGTGTCTTTATGCTTCCATATGGATTAGACAACGCAGCCATATAGTTTAGTTAGATTACCTTAAGCCTTTATTCTCAACAATAATGACACTTCAATCAGTATTATGCCTTTATGATGACGGAAGCTGGTCATCATTGCCTAACACGCATAGGATTTAGGAGAAAATCACTGTCAGATTGAATAACCTGTCAATATTATCACAAGTAACACTCTAAATCTGATTTGATTTCAGCGTTCCTCACTGACAGTGGATTAAGTCTTCAGTTTTCTTCAGAAATACTTGCCCCCCCCCTTCTTGGTAGGATAATGAAGCCACAGATGAGAAAAATTCAACACACTAACATTTTTTACAAACATCTGTTTCGACAATGAAATATTCATTTCAAAATTGGCGCCATTATTTGTCACCTCACTAAAACAACAATTGGTAATTGTAAACACGTGTTGTCAATCACAATCTGTCTAATAATAGTAATAATAATAATAAAGATTAATTGCTTTTATTTATTATTTTTTTGTGACATTTATTTTGGGCGCCATTTCATATTTTTTTTCACAATTTTCCTACTCCTTTTCTGCATTCCCATCTAGGCTTTATACATAATGTAAGTTTATAGACATTACAATATACACATAACACATCCATCTTTCAAGGTCACTTATGGTTATTGATCGATTTTTCTTTAGAAAAAATATCAGCACAGGTAGTAAGTATGTAGAATGTTGGATGATGTGGGATATAAGTTTGGAATCTATCTTTCTGTTTGTTATTATTATTGTTCCCTTGGGTTCATAGTGGAACATAGGGCTTCAACTGAATGTCTCTACTTGTCACTTCTGTCTTCCTCCTGCTCTACTTTTCACCTGCATCCATCCATGTTAGTCCATGCTCTTTCAACTCCTCTTCACACGATCTCCTCCATGTCACCCTTGCACTCACGTCCCACTCACCGCCGCTTCCCTTTCTACCTGGTTCCACTCGAGCAATGGCCTGAAGCGCGCTCGATGTCACCCAGCGGCCTCCTCCAGCGATGGAGTGTCCAATCCATCTCCACTTTCTCCTGAATATTTGTTGGGCGATTGTTTTGTTCTTGTTTTGTTTGTTCCCATAGTTTCTTGTTGGTGGTGATTCTTTCGGGCCCAGCCATCTGATGTTCACTATAGATCCAGCGAAGACATTTGTTGGTTGATAGAGGTCTGCATCGCAACAGGCTGTTGGAAATATTCTTTGTGACCCGCCCGACAAGTTTCTGTCTGATCCGTATAGAAGAACTGACTGACTTGACGTTGTTTGTATTGAAAATCCGACGAATTCTTGTTGTTGATGTTGGCTGAGTGACGAAGATTTCCAGATTGGTTTTAGGTTGATGAGTGAATGTGTTTCTCGCCTTCCCGATTCTCGCCCAATTTGACATCCTTGTCCATTCCGACTGTCTTTAGTTGAGACAATTCTCAATGCTAGATAAGTGAATGAAGTAACCTCTTTCAAATCCCTCCCGTTGATGGTGATTGGCACTGGATGTTTCTGCTGTTGTTGCTGTTGGTTGGTTGGTTGGTTATTTTCATCACCTCCGTCTTGTCTATGCTCACTTGGAGTCCTCTCTTCGCCGTCTGCTTCTCCGACCAGTTCATCGGTCGTTTTTCGCTTTTTAGTCTTCGATTTTGTGTGACATCAAACATAAGTCATCCACAGGCGAAATCCAGGTCTTCTGGGCTCTCCACGTCTGTCGGTCCAGGATATCCCTGTCTGCTCGTTTCCCACTGTCTGACGACGCACAATCCAGTCCACCACAATTAAGAATATCATTCATTGGTGATAATAAGCAGCCAGCCTTGTCTGACTCCTGCGTTTACTCCATACGTCTCGGTGAGTTTTCCGTTGTGGATCACTTGACATGTGTCGCTGTTGTCGTACAGCTAGCTGTTGAATAAGGTTGATGAATGAATATTGGGGCACTGTACGCCGTAGTTCTCGAGTAGTTTCCAAATTATTTTGCAGCCAACGCTTTCGAAGGCCTTCTCAAAGTCTATAAAGTTGAGGTAGATTTTTGATTGCCAGTCCACGCTTTGTTCTGTGATGTTGATGCGCAGAGTTGCAATTTGGTCAGAACATGATTTGCCTTTCCTGAATCCAACTTGTTCTGGTCGGAGTTCTGTATCCATTGCGTCCTTTATTCTCTCTTTATTTGGGCAAATATAAATCCATATTGGTGAGATTCATGGGAAATCTGTGGATATTTGGGGGCTTGAGGGCAACTTGACAGTTCGGGGGAAATTTCGGGCTTTTTGGGGACGGGTAATCTAGGGACATTCGGGTTAACTTAGAGTTTTGGGGTATATGAGGAAATATTTGGGCAGAATTTTGGTTAGTTCCGGATATTTGGGGTTTTGGGAGAAGAGTATGACGTAATTCTCCCAAATTCTCCCAAATATTTTACTTGGTTATGGCTTAAACTGACACATATATTGATTGGGTGTATAATAGTGTGGATTTCGGTCAATCCCTATGCGATAATTGTAATATTATTTAATTATTCGTTACTCGCACTGCAAATGGAACGTAGGTCTTCAGCGGCACATAACCAATGTATTCTGTCCACCGTAGTTATTTTCGACCGACTCTACAACTGATCAAAAGGTTTAATTTCTTCTTAATAGGATCAATATACGACCAATGTTAGGTCTCGTATTTGCAGATATTTTCATGGCAAGTTTAGAAAATGGTCCGTTGGAAGCGATTATCAACAGCTTTGTTCTGTACAAAAGGCATGCTGATGATGCTTTTATCATTTGTAATAATATATGTGAACTACAGAGTGTCCTATGGATCTTTAGTATTTGTCATCCAGCCATGAAATTTACAATGAAAACAGTAACTGTGAACAAACAGTCTCATTTCTGACCGTTCGACTAGGAAACCTACGTGGAACGGCCAGTTGACAAAATTTTACAGTTTGATATCCACAAATTGCAAGCGGAACCTAACAATATCTCCTGCGACTAGAATCCGTGGAATCTGCAGTCTTGAATTAGTAGAAAAAGCAATCGCTTTTCTTGAAGGAGACACTATTTGAGAATGACTATCCCTCACACTTTATAGATAAATACATAAAGCCTAAAAACCAACAAAGAACGCCTCAGTTATGTTGAGAAGAAGATGCTATACATGAATGTGGTATTCAGAGGTGATCTACTGACTGACATCCTAAAAAAGATATTATCTAACATCCTGAAACGAACTTTCACTGCTGCTATATGACGACTGGTATTCTCATGTTCCAGCCCATTGTTCTTCGACAACTCTAAAGATCAACTATCGTGTTTGACTACTTCTGGGTGTTTCTATCAATTTGCTTGCTCTTTTTGGAGTGAGGTATGTTTGTCGTGCATTGCGTGTTTTATCTGAAGCATTCAAGGATCACTGTCTCACTTGGTTACAGAAAGGTCACAATCGATCAATAAGGGGGGTGCTATAATTGAACATATATACAACATTAGGCACTCAGTATGTGTAAGGAGATTTCATTCAAAGTCATCTAGAAAGTCAACAGAAGCCTCCCAAAAATGGTAAGCTTATGTGTTCTTTGCATTGCCGAGGTGGCCTTAGCGATCCGGATCGAAAACTCTGATTTATGTACACAGAAGAAACTTCTTCAACCCCACCTTCTACCTTGGGTATAATTCCAAGTTTAATTTGTTATCATTGATAATATTTTGTGCATTTTTCGTATAACATTTATTACGATTATTATTTTCTCATTATGGATAAGATTTTATTTTGATAAGTCACACAGTGTTACACAGTATGATTAACTGATGACCACGTTTCGAGCACAAGTTATTGCCACTCATAATCATATCAAGTTACTCCAAAGCCTCAGGATGGTCGGGGGTGGGTGCCTTGCGCTGCGGGTTGGCCACCCCTCCGCACACCTCTTGAAATGCTCCCATATGACCGGGCGTCTTACATAGCCTCCCCTGAGGAAGTCCTACTCACTGCCTTCACGTGGCAGAGGTGTTTTTCACCGAAGTGAGAGGACTAAAGCGGATGCCCGGCGCTCTTCACCGGGTTGACTGTCCATTGGATGACAGTCCAGGGGAGATGGCTAAACCCTGATTCCAAACCTCCAACGACTGGCGTATGAAGCTCACTGGAGCTCACCGGCAGACGTATGGACAAAGGGCTAATTGGATGCCCTGGATGTCTGGCCCCATTCAAAAGGGCGTATGAACCGGACTCCGGTGACCGGCTGCCAATGGATAGTGGACTCCCTACTCCACTCCTACTGCCTTGTAGGTCACACTTGGTTGTGTAAAGGCTAGAGCTGCACTGTCAAACAAAAGGCCGAGTGATTTTGGGAACATCACTCGTACCTAATTCCCATGAAACTTCATGAACTCTCTACAGCATCAACCAAATTCCAGTACTGGTCCAACAACGTCGCCTTCGGTGGTTTGGCCATGTTCTTCCCCGACCAGATGACGATCTGGTCAAATGAGTTCTAAATCTCTCGCTTTCCATTTCCATCTTGGCGATGTTGCAGGGGTGGACAGCTGGAAACATGGCTTGGTACAGTCAGTCAAGGCTGATATGGAGTGCCTGGGGCTACAAGCCGTCTACGGCTCCGTCTGTGGAACAAGAGTTGGATAACCCTGTCGCAAAACCTTGCATCAGATCGCCGCGCCTGGGCAGCGATGATTCAAGATGTTCATGAAACCGGCTCATCCTCCCGTAGGAGATGGCCGAAGTAAAGTAAAGTAAAACTACTCACACTAGCGTTTATAGAAAACCAACGCATTCTGCTAATAGATATTTTTAGACTTTAATTCATCTCATCTGTTATCTGTGAATGAAGGCTGGATTAGTTAAGCGTTTAACAAACCGAGCAATAGCACTAAGAAGCACAAGAAAAAACCCTGAATGACGAAATTAAACAGATAGAAGAGGAAGCGTTGGTGTTAAATAACTAACTATCCTATAAAATTCATTAGGAATATCATTAAAGGCCAAAAACAAAATAAAAATAATTGTGGAACTAGTAATGATAACATAAATAAGAGAGAATACAAGTAATCTACAGTTATACCATATAAAGAGGAGACATCTGAAACCCTCTCTACGTAGGATTCCTAAGAAGGCAGGAATTAAGGTGGCATTCTTACCTACGAATTCACCTAGGTAGGACAAGCTCTGTAGGTTGAAGGACCCTGTCGGTTGACCCAATTGGACAAAATAATATACTTTACAAAATACCCTACAATGGCTGTAAGTTAAGTCAACTACATAGGTCAAACTAGTAGATCCAGGGAGTAGTTAGACTGTCGGAACATAAGAATTTAGCTCAGGTTAGAATGGTTGACCCCACTCGCAAAGATAAGTAATTTATAAAAGGGGTCAGCAATTACACTGCATGCATTAACAAACAGCCACACAATAGTGTGGGTGGGAGAGGGTTTAGATTCTGAAAAGTAATTTAGGTAGGTGTTGAGAGAGAGCGAGAGAGATTGATTACTGAATCCTGGTTCATTGAGTCTATACCCAACACATCACATGCAACAGAAATGATTCAATGCAAATACCAGAAATATGTATGAAAGATATTATTACCATCAGTCAGTCATATCAGAAGAGGACAATAAATAATCTTAAAATTCTATTTCAATTCACATACATTATAACATTGTATTCAAATTTCTAATCATCAATTACACTCATGTATATAAATGAAGGAAAATGTTGTGTGAGTAACTTCATATGATTATGAGCGGCAATAGTTTGTGCTCAAAGCATCATCAGTTAGTATTACTGTATAACCACACTGTGTGATTTAGCAAAATAAAATCTTATCCATAATGGAGTTATACTCTACCATAACAGTGTCCAAGTTTTATACATATAACAATTTGTTCATTCTTCCCATCTAATACATAAATTATTTTGATGTTTTGATAAAATTCAATGGAAATTCATTAACAGAAATGCTGAGAAACTGCCTTTCCCGCTCAGTGAAGAAAACCTTCTTCGTGCCTGAACTCTGACTACCCTTCTCTTTCCGAAACCAATGATTCACATGAAAGTGAAGGATATAAGCTACCACTACTGGCCTGCCTCATCAATGTGCATCTACCAATTCACCTGATTGTGTGGAGCTAGGTATGTCAATCGTACCCAGCGTTTTTACTATCCAAACGTATCACTGAACACTTACCTTCATGGTTTTATGAAGGAGGAAAAAGGTCACCCCCCCCAGCACTTGCAGAAGCTCTATTCTCGAACACCTGATCGAATCGGAACACCAAGCAGAGCCACAAAACAAACTCATTTAAAGAATACGTGGGATTCTTGCTAATCTTGGAGTACTAATCAAACTTGACTTGCTACCAGGGAATAATCTCGTTGACTTGGAATATGCAGGCGATATAGTCCTTCTAGGCGAAGACGCTGACAAAATGCAGAGTCTTCTAAACACCTTGAGCTGTAATCTACGAATGTTTGGCATGCGATTCGCCCCCGCCAAATGCAAGATGATGTTACAGGACTGGACTACAGCGACTCCTAGATTGGAAATAGGAAGTGAAGTGGTAGAGCACGTTAACCGCTTCACTTATTCGGGAAGTACCATCAGCCAGTGCCAACGGGTTGATGTCTGACGAAATCTCACCACGGATACATGGGGCTAGTTTCGCATATGCCAGTTTACGCCGTCTCTGGCGTAGACGAGATATCCGACTATCGACCAAAAGGCAGGTGTACTGCTCATCAGTCCGCTCCGTCCTCCTTTATGGCTGTGAGACCTGGCCATTTAGAGTGGAAGACATGAAAAGATCAGCTGTCTTCGATCATAGGTGCCTGCGTTCTATCTCCCGTGTGAAGTGGTACAATAAGGTGAGAAATATTGAGGTTAGGCATCGGTCGAGTTCTAGGTAAGGAGGAAAATCAATCGACGAGATTGTGAAGTTACAAAGACTGAGATGGTTAGGACATGTGTTACGTATGCCAAGCCATCGCCTCCCTCGACGAGCTATGTTAGCGGATATAGGGTCAGGCTGGAAAAAAGCTAGCGGCGGTCGAACAAAAACTTGGCCTTACCAGTCAATGAAATCCACAACAGTTGGTCGAAGCCACGCAGGAAGGTGTAGACTTCCAGGCTGGGGTCCTCGGGACGGTAAAAATCTATGGTTGGAAACAATTGGTGACATGGCTCAAAATCGTTCTCAGCGGCTAGTGCAGATGCATCCACTCCTTGTGACTTATGATCTCCAATGAAACTGTTTTGTTTTTCTTTATTACTCCTTTGTCTCACACCTCTGCTCACTGTTTTTATTATGCTTTTCTTGTACTTTCTTCTCTTGCTTCGCGTGCTACACGGAGTGTGGCGACTTGAACTGCCGCACATTTGTGCAGAGTTCTAACATTAACAATAACGATAACAATTTCGCTTTATTCCAGAAACATTACTTGTGGTACAGTGTGAAATTTTCAGCACATATCTACAATATGTCGAAAACAGACAGACAGACAGACTAATCAAACTTCTTTGAACCACAAAAGCAATGGTGATTCACATAAAATAGGATGGGATAGGATGACAGTTTTACAGTCTAATGTAATAGGGTGAATGGAGGAAGAGATTGGTAACGGAAGCTTTGTGTTATCGAATCGACTGCAAATACGTGTAATAGAAACGATTCAATACCTGTCCAGCCAGATATCTGGAAGATTCTACTACCCCAGTGACGACAAATTAGGAGAAGACAAAGAAAACTATAAAACTCAAGTCTCGAAGTTGTGTGATTATAATTGATGTTATGATTATGAACAATAAGTTTTCTTCGAAACCTCATCATCCAGTAAATAATACTGTTTCTCTGTGTGATATATCTGACAGAGAAACTAACATTGAATTACTTACTATGAGAGTGCCGAAGTTTTACACATATATTCACCGGATGGGGTTGGTAGCCTCAACGTGTCCAACGTGTCAGCCTTACCAGTCTTGTAACTGGCTTAGTAAGGTAAAGGAGTGCGTCGGCCGGGGATCGAACTGTAGACCACATGTGTAGTTGGCGAGCATTCTGCTGCTGTGCCACCGACGCTATGCCACTATGTTACATTATATCAATTTCGAGGCATCATGAAAATGTATCTGCCAGTAGCCAACATGTCATCGGTGACCGAGCATTATGTCTCAGTGAAAATCTGTCAACAAGGAGCAAGAAGACCAGAATACACTGGACTGGCGAAAAAACCTAGAAGATATGGACTTCGAGGATGATTTCTGTTTCGTGTCGGACAATTCTTAAAATTCACAGGCCACAACCAACAAGTCTCTGGGAGAGACGATGAAGACGGGAGTCTAGGTAAAGATAGGAAAGGCAGAGCTGATGAAGATACCTACTGATCAACATCAGCAAAAGCACCAATTACCCCATCCATCGTCTCAACATCAGACGGCACATCTATAAAGATATCAAAGTTAGTCAGGGTTGGTTCAGCAAAGTAACACAGACTTTCAATACTCTGAGATCATAAGTAGAAATTTACTGCACTCAGCATAACCAACGAAATGCGGATTTTCAGCACAAATTTTGAGTTAGTTAATTCTTCTAAATGGTCCAGAGATATGGCAATGGGCGTTTCGCCGAAAGCATTTCCAACAACTTACTTTAGACTGTCACGAACATCTCCCTTTAGCGCCTGGATATCGAAGATCAAATGTCTCACTTGACGGGCATAACCAACAAGAAACTTTGCTAGTCAACCAACCAACCAACCAACCAACCGAGAAACTAATGTCTAGTAAAAATGCACAGCAGAAAATGCAGATGAACTGGACAGACGTCGAGGAGACCGCTGACTGAAGGGAAACAGAATGACAGACAATGAGTTGGATGTTAGTCTGAGAGAGTGACACGAAGAAGGTCGTGTGAGGAAAAGAAATAAAAGCATTTATGGACAACCGTCCATCCAGCTGAAGAGGATTACAGGGGACTGAATGAAATCGAAATAGGCTTCTGAAGCTCCATGTTTCACTCGAAATCTAAGGGGATAATAATGATAGTGACAATAAACCCAGCAGAAGACAACAGGCGATAATAAGAGTCCCTATCTAGTACTCCCTGCAGGTTTTCCAGTGGTTCTCTAACCGATGTCAGCTCATCATGAAATCCTGTAACCAATCAACCAAATCCTAACAAACCAATATTTGAATATCATTGAGATGCTTACTAGTGACTACTCACCCTATTCAGGTAGGTACTTACCAGGGTCCTAGTGCAATGTCGTGGCCAGTGGGGTGTAGCAGGTCGGCGGGTGTGAGGACAAATACTCGCCACCGAAGACATTGGTTAGCAGTCGCGCTATGTCGTGAATTAGCAAAAGTTGGAATTCATGCACTGGCTGACTATTGGATCGGGTCCCAGTGACTAAATTTTTTTTGAGCTGTCTTTGTAACTGAAAGGTCCTGGGTTCAAACTCTGCGGGTGGATGTGTACTTCTAAAGAGTCCCAAACTGGGACAAAATGGCTCTCCAGTACTTCAGTACTAATTTCCAATGGTTCTTATGATGAAATCCTGTAACCTATAATAAGAATATTCATAATGAAAGGTGAATATCAGGTTAAGTTGGCCCGGGGTCAAAAACATTTGATATTTCGTTTATATTTTTACCTTCGACAAAGTGAATAACATCGATAGGGCGTCGTTATTTACTCTCACATGTAACAAACATTATCTCAGATAAATAACAAAAATAAGTAGGTTACTGAAGGGCGATGGGAGAGAGGACTGACTAACTCTAAGCCATACTATAAACACATATATAGATAAACAAGCTTAGTAACAAATGTAAACAAAAAATAGAATAATCTAAATAAACAAATTGTTTTTTTTTGCTATTATTATGATTATTATTGTTGTTGTTATTGATGTTACATGGGTGTAGCCGAATTCTTTGCATTACAGGTATGTGTGCATGGGTGTGTGTTTTGTGTGTCTGTGTTCAACAAGGAACTTTGAACTTTAAAAAAACATCTTAACCAATATACAAAAACAAAGTGAAGGTATAAAACTCAAGAAATGCGTAAGAAATTGAGCTGATAGTCAGTCGGTATTTGTATTATTTCTTAAGGTTCCGAGTGCAATATAGAGCTTCATCAGCACAACTCCATGTTTTTCTTGTTTTCTGAAGTCCTGTCTAGTTGGTTGGCTTCACAACTGCCCATATACACTCATCTTCTTCATGTTATCCTTGGACTCATGCCGCTTAAATGGTTGTTTCTTGTTCGGGTTCCACCTGAGGGTTTGTACAGTGTGCAATGTCACTTAGCTATCTCTTCAGTGTACGCCGGGGGCACAGTGGTTAGAACTCTCGCCGACCATGCACATGATCCGGGGTTTGACCCCCTGCCGACGCACACCTGATATCTATGGTCGGCCTGCAAAATTTGGGCTACCGATATCCATGCTGAAAATTCCATATTTGTACTAAAAATACAGTGTGGAATCAAGCTGTAATCAAAACCAAAATTTCCAATCCTTTCTCCACTTCTTTCTTCATTTCTGTTGGGTAATAGGTCCTTGGTCTATAAGTCGGTCAACAGAGTTCCTTGTTCAAGTATTGGTTTGTAGGGATTTGATTGATTGGTCACAGGATTTCATCATAAGCTGACATCGGTTAGAGAACAGCTGGAAAACCAGTATTGGAATACTGGACAGCTGTTTCATTAGCCCAGTTTAGAACTCTTCATTAGTACGCACCCGCCGACAAGGTTTGAATCCGGGGCCTTCTGTTTACAAGGCTAGCGAGCCACTGGGACCCGATCCAATGACTAGCCCATGAATTCTCTCGAGCTTCTGCCGATTTACGACAACAGCTTGACCGCTAGCCGATGTGTCTGGCGAGTATTTGTCCTCATATCCGACCTGTTGTACCGTACTGGTCATGACTTCCCACTGGAACCCAGGTAAACTACCTACATGAATAGAGGCAGTCACTAGTGAGCATTTCATCGATATTCAAGTATTGGATTCTTGTCACTTACTTAATCTTATTCTAGTATGCAGTGAGAACAGTTGTTGTTGTTGAAAGTCTACAGAAGTCTGTTGGACCAAAATAAACTTTCAGCACCACTAACTACCAATGAAGTGCCCCACACCATTGACCTTGAATAGTCAAATAAGATTTATTTACTTGAGTTGCAGCTTCTATCCCGCTTGATTCGAGTCGAATACCTAGTTCAGCACAGTTGCGTTTGCAATTTCGTAATTGTCAAGTCTTCCAGTATTGCTTAGATGTCAGCTTGATTAGGAAAGAAAGGATTGGTTCGTGTGGAGGTGTGATGACCACGCCGCCGCACACCTGATATCTATGGTCGGTCTGCAAAATTCGGGCTACCGATATCCATGCTGAAAATTCCATACTTGTACCAAAAATACAGTGTGGAATCAAGCTGTAATAAAAAAAATAGACTTCAGCAGGTCAAATGACGGATATTTGCATCGTTGTGGAATTTGTTTGAGACGAGTTAGTGTCAGGGAGGGTAAGTTGAACATTCTAATATTTCATAGGAACATATGATACCTTCTCTACAAAAACGAATCGTCAAGAGGATAGCAGATAGAAAGTCAAGTACTTTCATATCCATCATTACTCGACTGGTGAAAAAAAAGGATCTATCCTACAACACACAGATGAGTGCAATGATTATAACTCATTGTTTCTGCCTTGGATATATATTCATCACAGAGTGAATCATTCTAATGATTTTGTGGATCCCACTAGAGGAGCACACATCATTTCTGTAGAAGGCTTCTGAGGAAGGTTATAAACAGACCAAGGGCCATTTAATCGATCTCAAAAGGGAGTCATTTAGATGAATATAAATGCATAGAATGTGGTGTAACTTTCCAGTTGGTACTCCTATGCTCAACTGGGAGATGTTTTTACCACATGTCAGAGAAAGGTATTCAATGAAACACTTTTTTTTTTTACAGTTTTTATGCATTTTTCCATGACCAGAAATGCTTCTTTCACGCGATTGGCATGTTCAAAGTCATTTGGTGATTGATAGTTAGTGGTAGTTAGAAATGCTTTGAGTGACATGCGTTGCTCATGCTCTTTACGATGACAGTTTTAGGTTTTCACATTGATCCTCATCCGTGCCGCTTGTAGTTGTAAAGCTGACGTCTACTAATTAGGTGACTTCCTTCAGATTTCTCCAGTTGATCATGTGCTCATTAGTCAGTAAGTGTTTTCAATACAACTGTCTTCTGTGTTTTCATTTGAAGTCCTGTCTTCAATGCCCACATCTACTTCGAATTTGTTGGTTTGTGTGATGTTGGCCTTAAGTTATCCGCCAAGTCCAAATTTTCTACGATATTCTAGTCGGTTCAATGTTTACCCGGTACTCACACCCCATGATCCGTTGGATAATTGGTTCACAGCCACTAGGAATGGCATCGGTGATAGTTGGTGGTCAGCTATATCTTACTCCTGTCGTCACGTTGTTAAGCTTTGCGTTGTTGAATCACTTGACATGAAGCATCGTCATATGGCTGTTCAATGAGGTTGGTAAGGGTTTGTGGTACTGTATCAGTTTTGAAACTGTTTCCAAATTGCCTTTTTGGTCGACGGAAAGTCTCTGAATCATATGGGAAGAACTGAGTTGATATTACAAGATTTCATCATGAGCTGATAATAGTTAGGGAACCATTAGAAAACCAGCACTGGAGCACTGGACAGCTGTCTCGTCCGCCAAGTTTGGGACTCTTCATCAGGACGTGCCCACCGGGGTTCAAACCCAGAATATTAGTAGTGAATCGTGTTCCTTATGCTCAATACACCAGATTTTCACGCTCATTTCGGAGTAATGAATATCTCTCTTGCCTTTCCGATCCAATCCCAATTTGCTTTGATGATTTCGCTCATCCTGCCTGTTGTGGGAACAATGTTACCTTCGATTCGATATTATTCAAACTGAAAGATCCAACAGAAAAACGGGGATAAAATTAATAGCACTTACAAAATAAGTCGTAGGTATGAACTGTAGCAGACAATACATCGGTCAACAAAGTGGGCGTCCTCTTCGAATCAGAATCCAAGAACACAAATCAGCCGTGAAAAGACACGATATATATTCCTGTTTCATATCAATGCATATAGATAATTATGGACATCAATTTGGTTGGGATAATGTCGAAATCTTAGTCAGAGGAAAAGTGCAGTCAGGGAATTCCTAGAAGCCTGGTACTCAAATGAAGCAGCCAGCAATTAACAAACACGTTAATATAGATGAAATATATCAACTAATGAAAAGCAAATCAGGTGACCAGAAAGTTTAAAATCCCAATCAATAGAAAACGGTCAATACACATATGTAAAGATGGTTGGTCACCAGGAGACGCAATTGTATCATCATTCATGGAGATTTTAAATCATTTGAATTTATGCTAAATACTGTGCTGAAGATGTCGTCCAGAAAGACGACGAAAGCTCCGGAACTAAACCAACCAGCTCAGAGAACACTATTAATTGCAAAACAATGCTACCTGTTAAGATAGGTGAAAGAAGTGACTTTTTTACATTTCTTCCGATGATGTACTACTTATAATCAAATATAAGTACTATATCAGTTAACATGTGGGGTGAAGGGGGAGTTCTGATAGTTAATGTGTTAATAGAAAAGTTACTGAAAAGAAAAAGGTGTGGTACTACTGAAAAGATTTTTTGTGAGTAGTATATTCTGCGTGGGTGATCTATCGCATAAGAATATTGAACAGCTGAGCAACAGATTAAATTGTGATGAAGCGAAATGAAAGTTTGTTTGTTCAAGTTATTTTGATCTCTTTATTTATTGATTGGATCAGGATGTTCAGCTTCCACCTAGTACAGACATTTCAACAATATCTTGTGTGTTTCATGGTGGATGCTGTACTTTCTCCATTTCTGACTTCTTTTTGTGTTCTTTTAAAGCTACTTTCACTTCCTGGACATTGCCAGGGAACGTCTAGAAGACGGTAGTCTTCAAAAGTCAATTTATCGAAAGCCTATATGGAAAGGACAATACTTACATTTTAATAGCTTTTGTCCAAATAGCTTTGAACGCGGTCGAGTCAAGACTCTGTACTGTAGAGCGATGAGAATATGCTCTATAGAGAAATTAGAGGAAGAATTTGAGTTTCTTGAAAAGACATTGAAGAGCAATGGGTACCCTCAAAGGTTCATCAACAAGTATGGAAGATCTGAAGTCACAAATGTAAAACAAATCACAGTAAGCAAAAAGCCAATCTACTTTCAGCTTGATTATAAAGGTGAAAACATTGCAGCGATGATCAACAGAAGGCTGAGTACATCACTAGCCATAGCCTATCCTGCAGCTAGCTAAGCTCGCCCCATCTATCGAACAACTTGCTCTTTGGTGCAATCAAAAATCGATAGATATCCTTCTCATGTTAACAACTCCAACTGTATATACAAATTTGCATGTATCTGCGGAAACAGTTATATTGGAATGGCAGAAAGAAGGGCATATCTACGATTTTCTGAACATGTACCAAAAAGCTTACGTCTAAAGGGAACAAATGCTTTAAACAGTGCCATGCATCGCCAGACATCTCCTCGACAAGGGTTGGTCATGAGGTGGACGTCGAAAAGTCGTTCAAAATTATCAATAGACAAAAGAGCTCAATTCTCCTCAAGTCTGCTGAAGCCATTTCCATCAAGCGCCTGAAACCTGATTTATGCGTCCAGAAAGAAGAATCGGTTATCAGTCTTTCTTTGCCCTGCCTGGTAACTGGATATTTTTCATCTCTCTTTCATCTGAATGCGAAATGCTGAAAAGTTTCCATTGTGTATGATTATTATTGTTCGGATTAGTGTTTAAAATAAACTCTGTGCAAGTATGTTTAAACTGTTTTTGTAGATATATTTAATAATGTCTTTGGCCTGTAAGCGGCTGACGAGAAACTACCGAAATAAAAGATGGTACCACTTTATTCTGCTAAATCCGTAGTTTTTGCTGTGTTCAAATTCATTAAGGGGAATTAATGCATGAAAGCCAATTTCAATAAATCTGCTGATGATGTAATCACTGGAACCTCAGTTGTCTTTGCATTTAGATCCTTCTTAATTGAACAGTTCCCTGTCAGAGATTAACCAATAGTCTTATTACAAAAATGGTCTTTAATTGAATATTATTGTACATTTGAATGATTAAAACAAAATATCCATTGAACACATTGAAAAAACAGTTTGTAGGATGACATTTACTGCATATCTGGAAATTTATGCTTTCAGAAAATATCAAATGTTGACCTAGAAATGTTTATATTGATACATGTTCAGGTATGATTATCATGTGATTATTGATGCAACAGGGAGAGGGAGAGAGAGAGAGAAAGAGAGAAGTTAAAGGTTGCAATTCCATATATTAACAATTATGTGGTTGTTTTGTGTTGCAACCTGTTGTGTATTCGTGCGTGTGTGTGTGTGTTTTGGTGAAGGGGAGTTAGAAGTAGTCGCAAGGTGTTTTCGTGCACAGCTCATCACAATTAGTGCAACAGTTACTCTAACTGTATACAACATCAATGGAACACCTAATCTTAACATTTGGAAGGATTGGGGGACTCATTTGAACACACACACAGTACAAAATTGTGTAGGATCAACTGAATACTTGGGGTAATTCAAAATTTTAATCGACTGCCTATTTCCAAAAGCTATCGGGGAGGTGAATTCGTTTCAGCGATAACTTCTATCCTCACTCGTTTTAAAGGTGTTTTATTGATTTTTTTTCGACATAACTGGAATATCACGAATGTGCTATGTACCATACTATGCCCGAAAACAACTAGAGATTTGTTACAGGATTTCACCATGAGCTGATATCAGTTAGAGAACCACCAGAAAACCTGGGAGAACTGGATAGCTGTTTCGTTTTAGTTCGGGACTCTTCATCAGTACGCATCCACCACTGGGGAGTTTGAACCCAGAACCTTCTGGTTACAAGGCGAGCTCGTAGACCATTAAGCCACTAGGACTCGATCCAATGGCCAGCCAACCCATAAAATCTAACTTCTGCCAATTCACGACATAGCCCGACCCCTAACCAATGTTTTCGGCGGATATTTTTTCTCACACCCGACCTTCTGAACCCTGCTGGTCACAACTTCTCACTAGAACCCCATGTAACTATCTACCTGAATAGGGCAGATCATGGTGAAATCCTGTAACCAATCAAATAACAACCAACCAACAACTGAATATCGATGAGATGCTCACTAGCCACTTGCTCTATTCAGGTAGGTAGGGGTTACCTGGAGTTCTACTGAGAAGTCGTGACCACTAGGGTGAAGCAGGTCAGGTGTGAGGACAAATACTCGCCAAATACATCGGCTAGTGGTTCCGCTACGTCGTGAATTAGCAGTAGTTGGAATTCGTGGACTGGCTGGCAGTTAGATTGGGTCCCACGGTCTGCTTAATGGTCTACGAGCTCACGTTGTAACTGGAAGGCCCTACGTTCGAATCCCCTGTCGATGGGTGCGTACTGATGAAGAGTCCCGAACTAGAACGAATCAGTTGTCCGGTTCTCCCAGGTTTTCCAGTGGTTCTCTAACTGATGTCAGCCAATGATGATATCCTGAAACCAATCAATCAAATCCCGACAAACCAACAATTGCAGTTGAGATTAATTATTGAGAGTTGATCTTCATAAGGATTTGAATTTTCTCAGGTTGGATCACGGATTAATAACTCAGTTACAGAACCATTCGAAACCAGTAGTGGAGCACTGGACAACCAGTTTTTTCGTCAGTTTAGTTTGCAACTCATTGGAAGTACACATCCACCACCATCAGGTTCGAGCTGAGGACCTTCGAGTTACAAGACAAGCTCACAAACCACTCAGCAAGTGGGACCAGACTCATTAGCCATCACGTGAATTCTAAATTCTACCAATTCATAATTCTAACGCGACTGGCACTAAATATTGTCATCGCTTGGGGGCTAGTATTTGTTCTCACATCCAACATTTACGTGAAAGAAGTTTGAATGAAGCTCAAAGGTCAGGGAGACAGATGTTCCTCACAAAGTTAAACAATAAAGAACAAATAACTTTTTTTTTGTTCATTCATAATCGTTTATCCCACTCTCTACACACACATTCACCATATTGTTGAAATGAAGGTTAATTAGCATGACTCATCTCGAGCTCTTGTCCTCTCTCTCTCTCCCACTCTCCTGCTTTATTGATTTTCTGTCATTATGTACGCTTTCCATTCTGACTGCAATATTATTAGTATTATACTAGTTTTAATGCTTTATGACTCATCATGTGTAGACTAGCAGTCGTATTGATTAACTGAACGTTTATTCCAACTGTCTTTTATACTCAGTTTGAATTTCATCGCAAACCTGTGCATTAGTATGTTGTCATGACAACTGATTGTGTGTAGGTGGCAAAGGGAATGTTTCTCTGTTGTTGTTGTTCTTCTTCTTCTACTTTAAATCGCACCAGTGAACAATGCTTCAATAGAACTAATTTTGATTTCATGGAGGATTTTGTCATGAGCTGACATCGGTTAGAGAATCACTGGGAAACCTACAGCAAGTACTGGACAGTTGTTTCTGTCTAGTTTGGGACTCTTCATCAGCCTTGTAACCAGAAGTTCCTGGATTCGAACTCCTCTGTGATGGGTGTTTACTGCTAAAGAGTCACATACTAGAACGAAACAGCTGTCCAGTACCTGCTGCAGGTTTTCCAGTGATTCTCTAACCGATGTCAGCTCATGATGAAATCCTCCATGCAATCAAACAAAATCCCTACAAAAACCAATACTTGAAAACCTGAAAGCATCTAAGGTGAATAGTCAATATTCAAGGGATTACAAATTTAAAATCTTTTCTTGTTTAAATGAACTAACTTGTTTATTTTTAACATTTATTTAAACATCAGATTGTTTTTTTGTTGTTGATGTTTTGTTTTGGTTTCTCATTTAGCTCATTTCAACTTGAATAATGCTGAGTAGTGTTCACTGATTTTACATGTTTGTTGTTGTTGTTGCCGTGTGTTTTATTTTTTGTTGATGTCTTCATACATAAAAAGTTGGTTGTTGTTAAACCAAAAAGACATGATGAAAACACAAAACTTACAAAAATGGGAAGTAAAAAGCGATGAACAATAAGGCAAGAACAATTACACCACATCCACTCACCTTCACGCACACACACACACACACTCACTCACAACAACGATAAAAGTAGTAAGCGCGGTGAATTGGGGAGAGAGAGAGAGAGAGGGGGGAATAAGGAAGAAATTAAATCCCCTGTTAAATTAACGAGGACAATCGAAGAATCCAACGCCTTTCTGTTCTTTTCTCTCACCAATGATCTGATTCATATAGTCTAGAAATGATTTTTTTTTTAAAGTGCTCTGGGAGTTCATTCACAGCATAGAACCTTTCTTTAACATATTCGTTGATATTTGCCTGATATCTATAAAACACAAAATAATTGAGCAAAGAATATCCCCTATTCGATAATTCCCTCTTCTGGCTCTACAATTATATACGTATATGTTTATATACATAGAATATTCTAGAATAGTAGTCAATATCAATATTAGTATTCTTAAGAATAATATCGATTTGTAAAGCAAGATCACAATGGAATTACAGTTCATTAAAGATGCTTAAATTATAATAATCATAAAATAGGATATCAACTAAAATTAAGGAAGTTTCTACAAAAAATTGTAGATCATTTGAAACTAGCTGGCCAAGGTAAGGATAATGTCTGAACTAGCTTCTTTAGGACGCATAAATTAGGCTTCTTAATATGTATCCCAACAACCAGCCTCAGCAATATTTAGTAAACGAACTCTTAAAACGATACTGAGATTTGTTGGTAAGTGGTAGATGACTTTGAAAGCCGCCTTGTTGACATCAATCTTGTGTTCTGTATCCACAAGATGAGATAGAATAGCGCTATGTGAATAGATTTTGTTTGTCCTTTACTTAACCACCTACTGTGCAGGGTGATATTAGGAAATCTGACGAGAAACACGCCTAATTGTACGGCCTATTTAACTGGCTTACTCCACAGGAGCAGTTAAATTCCTTGATAAGTGATTTGAATTTGTGTAGATAGTAGAATAGCAGGCCCAATAACTCGAACAAGCCACCAGGTCAAACATCCTATCCATTATTCTCTATTGTTCCCACTTAGTTTTTCCTAGGCTGGCTACTAAAGAAAGACTATACTTTATTACGCAGGATGTTAAAGGTTGTCAGCAGGGTAAGCCACAGGGTGCCACTTAACCAACCAGCTTGTTAATAATCTGGTTGACAGGCACTTGGACTCATGTGAAAAATGGGCAAAATCCATTCTATCTATCTAACTCACACCAACCTCTTCATTCATTCACAACTCTCCCCTTGCATCTCATCAGGCAGGCAGACCAGAAGCCTATATAGAAAACTAATGCTTGCACTAGTGAGGACAAAAACTCAACCATATCCTACTTAGCTTGTGTTCTGTGCGATGAAGAAAGCATTAGGCGTGAAACTTATAAATAATTAAATAGTCAGTAAAACAATTGGATCTCGTCTTTCCAAGTCACATCATTTATACGTACAACGTTTTTCTTTTCCTTTTCTCTCTCTCTTTTTTCTGTTATGTGCTGCTTTGTTTCTGTCTTCCTTACTAACTCTGTTTAAAACATTCTTCTTCGTTCTCTCACACTCTGTTACCGGTTACGCCAGTAAATATGCTAGTAGTATCTACTTTTCTAACACCTTGAAACACTCTGTTCACTTTTGGCTTTGTTACCGATATGCCAATATGTTGTTGTCAAAATCAATCGAAATTACCCTTAAATCTATGAAGAATTTTATTTATTGTTAATGTACTAACTAACTGGATGCAATACTGTAGTGAAATGCTGAGAATTCCATTCTGTATTCGCAGATACTGTTTTGGAATAAGGCAAATTATTATTATTATTATTATTATGTATATCTGCAGTCGAGGAGACGGATGAATTCAGCGTACAATTAGGTAGGTTGTTCAGCATATTTCTGAACATCATTCTGTATAGTAAGTAGTTAAGCAAGGGACAAATAAGATCCACTCGTAGTACTGGCTTAGCACATCTTGTAAACACTGAGCATAAAGTTGATGATAATACAGCATTTAAAATTATTATCGGTCGGGTGTGAGTAGGTAGTTACCTGGGTTCCAGTGGGAAGTCGTGACCAGTAGGGTGCAGCCGGTCGGGTTTGAGGACAAATACTCGCCGAAGACATTGGCTAGCGGTTGCGCTATGTCGTGAATTGGCAGAAGTTAGAATTCAAGGACCATTGGATCGGGCCCAAGTGGCTTAATGGTATACGAGTTCGCCTTGTAACCGGAAGGTCCTGGGTTCGAATCCTGGTGGGTGCGTACTGCCGAAGAGCCCCAAACCAGGACGAAACAGCTGTACAGTACTCCCAGGTTTTCCAATGGTTCTCTAACCGATGTCAGCTCATGATGAAATCCTGAAACCAATCAAATCCCTACAAACCATCACTTGAATATCAAATCTTTGTGTTCGAGAGAAATACTTCTATCCACATTCCATACTTGGGTGTAGAGAAGTGCCAATCGCAGTCTCCTCCTAAGCCCATTGCAAGTTATTACTGTTCAAATTATTCCTTTTTCTCCAGTTACCCATCATGTAATCAACTTTTTTTTAATTTCTTCACGTTCCCCAGTGGAACATAAGGGGCTTCAAGCCTCTAGGGCTTGAAGTTTTTGTAGCAGTGTGGTGATTATTTTTACAGAATGGGGTTGCTAGCCGCCTCATGCCTAGCTAACCTTCCCTCTTCGCCAGTTCTATTATTGGCTTAGTAAGGTAAGCGAGTGCGTCCACTGTGGCCGGGGGTCGAACCCCAGATCATGTGCATGGTCGGTGAGCGTCCTAACCGCTGTGCCACCTTGGCAATCAATTTGAACACTCCCCTATTCCCAAGATTAATCCACCTCATTTTCTGAAAATTATGAATTATGCAATCCACTTGTTGTAAACCATTTCTTTCCTTTAATTGTGTGTGTATTAATTTTCCTTGTTAGTGATGACCTAAACCTTGACATTTTGACAGTGACTAATTATTGCTAACAAACATATCAACAAAAACTTGGCACCAGTCAATGAAATCCACAACAGTTGGTCTAAGCCACGTAGGAAGGTGTAGACTTCCAGGCTGGGGTCCTCGGGACGGTAAAAACCTATGGTTGGAAACAATTGGTGACATGGCTCAAAATCGTTCTCAGTGGCGCAGATGCATCCACTCCCTGTGACTTATGATCTCCAATGAAACTGTTTTGTTTTTCTTTATTTCTCCTCCTTTGTCTCACACCTCTGCTCACTGTTTCTATTATGCTTTTCTTGTACTTTCTTCTCTTGCTTCGCGTGCTACACGGAGTGTGGCGACTTGAACTTCCGCACATTTGTGCAAAGTTCTATGTCGAAAACAGACAGAGAACAAACATATCGCCACTAGTGGGAAGTCATGACCAGTAGGATATAGGACGTTGAGCGTGAGGACCAGTACTCGCCAGCGTTAATATTCGCTAGTGGTTGCGCTTTATTATGAATCGGCAGAAGTTGGAATTGATGGACTGGTCACACTGGATTGCCTTGTAACAAGAAGGTTCTGGGTCCAAACCCCGTTGGATGCGTACTACTGAGGAGTTAGTCCCGTAACTAGGTTCACGAAACAGCTGTCCATTACTTCAATTCTGATTTTCCTATGATTCACCAATTGAAGTCAGCTCATGATACAATCCTCTAACCAATCAATCAAATGCCTACAATCCAATACTGGAATATCACCACTTGATTGATAAAATGTTGTGCGTTGTATCAAAAATGCTCTATTTTGTATTAGAGTAGGGCCATAGATGAGGATCTCATTGAAAAAAGTGAATATTTCTTCACTCAATCGTTTTGCAAAACAATCCAAACAGTTCCAAAGAAATCTGTCTATATCAGTTTACTATTCAAAGGAGATCTTGTGTACAGGTATTGGTCAAACGAAGACTCGATAAAGCCATTGAAGAGAACTTATTATGCTGCAAAACTTGTTATCCTTAACACCACCACCAAGAGAGTGCTTCAACAATCAGGGAAAGACCAGTCGCCAATCCTCGACACTTTAAACTGCCGCGTATATCAATTTGAGTGTGTTTGTGGCAGCAAATACATATTTCGTACATATGAAAAGGCGATTATCTACTCGCATGATGAAGCATTTGCCAAAGTGGTTGAAGACAGCTGAATCCAAAGTGTCAAAAACCTCAATAACAAAACATCTTGTGGGCTATGAACATGATATCGACGTTGTCAAGTCATTCATTGTTATTGTCACCAGACAAAGAAAGAAGAAGATGCTTCCAATTGCACAGAGGCTTGTGTAATCCGAATTTATAAACCAGCTCTCTGTATACAAAAGGAGATGGTCGTGACTCTGAATCTACCATGGTAATAGGTTTTAATTATTATTCTACCTCTTATCATTCTTGATTCATTAAAAGACTATCCTTTATCAGTAGGATTATCTTAACTCACTTCAACATTATTATTATTGTTATTATTATTATTACAACTATTACTATTGACATTAGTCTGTTTGCAATTCTCGTTACATTCCTTAATGACTAATTGTTTATCTAAGTGATGTAATTGAAGCGTAATGCATTTTATCTTGATTTTAATCTCTCAAACCCCTCTCCTCCCTTTATCTATTTGAACATGACCTGGAAAACATTCGCACGTGTCTTTCTGCATGACTAATTTAATGTAGTTTGTTTACTTATCAGTCTTATATCACCCAATGTAATTTCAAAAGTGTATATATATCCTGGTACGTAGAGTATTCATTCAGCTGACGAGTTCTACCGAAATTTGATGAATTCATTAAATCATCCAGCTTTGTTAACCTTTACTGCTTGTTTTAAATTCGTATTGGGAAATAAATGTTTTCGGTTTCGCATTCCCCCAGTGAGTTTACAATAATATTATAAAAAGTCCTCATTCGACCTGCCATGTACCATGTGTTACTGACAAGACTTTGTGAGTAGTATGTTTTATGCATGTGTGATATCTTCTGTAAGAATATTGAATGGCGGAGTGAGGAGAAATGAAAGACCCTTGTTTGAAACAGTACGCAGAAAGCATGAAATGTTGATTTGTCTCTCTAGAACTACCCTTTGGTGCACCTAACCAGGTGATCAGGCTGCTCTTAACACCATCCCAACTGTTGAAGGTGAATATCATACTGAAGACTGTTTAAGGATGTACTTATTTTATGACGACAGAAGACAAGGGCCAGGCAACAGGCCGTTTATTCAGAAAATCAAGAAACATTTATAGACTTTTATGTAAATTGTTATTCGTTATTGTTAGCAGAGAAGCAGCGTCTTCTGGTCGATTGCTTTCCTGCTGAAGGTTATTCTATTATCTCTTTGTGACCATTACTCAGAAGATTAAGCCATATATCTGTGAATCATATTTGCACACGTTAAGTCTGTTGTGATTGGTTTGTGAGTTCCCCAAGGTTATGCCTTGTTATTGTTGTTTTTTTTCATGACCCCGATTCGGGACTTAAACATTGACGTAAATTGTTGTCTACAATTTTGGCTTGCAAACAGCTCTCACCACGATTGAACACAGCATAAAGAGAATAGGAGAGTACACAATCGCACCACAAAGCGGCAGCCGTGTTCTTGTTCCTTGAAAACCCAACAGATCGTGGTGCAATTTAATCAACTCAGAAGGCAAAGTGACAAATTCCCTTGATCCCCCACAAGGGCAGAAGAAGCATAATTGGAGGAATATGCCCCAATATGGGGTTTCATTCTAAGGTTTTTCCATTTTCCCATTAAGTGCGCACCATCATTTCGTGGAGAAAACAATTTTGTCGAAGGACGTGATATTCGCTCGCTAGTTTTAATGTGTGGTGACAACTATGGACATCAATTCGATTTAGGGGGGCGGGGGAGCAAAAACTACCAACAAATTCTGAGAAGCCTGGCATTCAGACGAATTTACGGCTAAGAGACACATTAGTGTAGACCAGAATTAATCGACCAATACAATGTGCGCATTCCAAGTGAATAAAAGAAGATCGATACCAGTACAGAATCGGGAAAAATCACAAAAATGGTTATTAGGAGAGGCAGTTATTTCATTCATGTAAAGAATTCAAATAAAATTCACTTCATATGGAAATTTTCACTGAATATTCTGTTTAGAAAGGCAATGAAAGCATCACAAACAAGCCAACAGGAATCTCCAATGAAAAAAACAGATCGAAATCAATCCATCTGAGATGCTATTCTTCTCTATCATCTCTAAGTTGACTTTTGTACTGAATAAGGACGAATGAAAATGTGACTTATAGTTGGATATTTTTACAGCTGTTCTTTTGCTACTTATAAGTAGCTAGAATTTTCAAATGTAATTTTCTCTGTCATTATTATTTCCAAGCGAAACATGGGCTTCAGTATCACACATGAATTGCACTCCGTTCTCCGTTATCATTTGCCAATGGCTTTATGTGTGTTTGTAAGCTTTTATTTGCTTCTCATACGATCTCCTAATTGTCATCCTCAGATATTTTTCCTGTTTTGGATGCCCTGTAGGTCTGCCCACTGGTTTAAGAACAGTGAACCCCAATCATACTTTCCTGATCCACTCCTGACTGGCTGCCGTTGACATGCTCATGCATTCCACCTTCATGTAGTTAAAACGATTCTGTCTGACCAATTAAATGGAACAGGTGACTTTCTTCAAATTCCTTACATTGATTATCACCTATGCTTGTTGATTTTGGCAGTGGTGCTTATCTTTCGCACCTCTGTCTTCTCTGTGTTCACTTGAAGTCCTATGACTTAATTATCCTCGTGGATTTAACATATGGCTTTCGGGTTACAAGGTGAACCCGATAACCAGTCATCCACTCAGATAGATGCCAGTTGTCCATGTATTCTGCCATCATGCGATATTTGAGGCATCCGCAAGTCACTCTCATAGATGAGTACCTGTTCTCACATCCGACTATATGGACTCCGCTGATGATAACTTTTTATGCGAACCTCAGGAAACTTCATCTCGTAGACAGTTACTAGGTGAAAAACGAACTAACTTCTAAAGACTGGATTGTAAGGTTTTGACTGATTCCAAGTTGGACTACGACTGAGAACCACTGGAAATAAGTACTGAAGTACTGGACAGCTATTTCTCCTTAGCTTGAGTCCCTTCAACAGCAGGCATCCATGACCCTACAGGGACTAAGGCCGTGAATTTAAGGTTCCTTCTCAGTGGCTGAATGGTAAACTTGCTTGTCTTATATTCTTGAAGTGTTTGATTGGAGACCCAGTTGGGTCATTAGCCAATCCCAAACTAGGACCCAAATAGCTGTCCAGCAATGTTTTCTCAAATAATTCCTGTCGAATAAGATCTTGGAAAAAACAGAATCGTCATTTGTGTTGAGAAGAAACATTTGATCTCCTCGATGTGAGTAGTAGACCGGATAAGAAGACAGAAACGAAATACGTAGATGATTATCCCGAGAAGAGGAGAAGAGGTCTCATGGGGAGCAGAAGGACCCTGGATTCCAGCCGCAGCGAGTGGAATCACAGGCATCTACCTGCTGAAGAAACATAAGCTTGGATGGAACTTCTGTCCGCTGTTCCATTACTAATTTCCACTGATTCTCTATCGGTTATTTCACTTCACGATCACATCTGAAGTCCTTCAAATACCTGAAAACGAACAAATTGAAACAATATTTCTTCCTTTGCCCGTTTTTATTTTATAAGGAGAAGATTGTAGATTCATCAAAGTTCAAGGAACCGGATTTTTGTTTTTACGTTTTATCCCACAGATATTATAATCTTTCCCAAACAAACATATCTGAATTCAAGTACCTATAGGATAACATCGTTTAAATGTCAATCGTACAATGTTTTTAAAAAAAAATTCCAATCAGTTCATTACCAGTAATGTGATGGATTCATATATCCCTCCAATACGTATCGATTTATGTATTTTTTTTTTGGTGCTTTAAAGGTCGCACTTAACTGATCCCCTGTCATCTATTATTACATAACATTTAAACATATATCCAATAAATAATACGCACAAATTATATTCATCAAAATGTGTAAATATCACAGTGCCCAAGTTTTATACTTATATGTGTAAATATCAAACAAGTGGAATATAATTAGTGATAATGTGCATTCACGCAGATGGACACGCTGATACACACAAATGCACATACACAAACATACATCTTCGAACAAGTAGAATATATAATGTTACTGCATGTGCATTCGTTGACATGCATTTGTTTCTGCTTTCTGATTGGACGCTTGCACAATTCCAAACTCTCAACCGGATTGGTTGATTTCCAGTCTATCTTACTTTCTGTATAAATACAGTCACTTTGGTCATAATAAAAGATTCTGGGTTTTACCGCTGATTATCGCGTGTTCTGCTTTACCAGTTAAGTGGGCACTAGTCAGTAGTTAGGCAGTTACCTCGAGACAAAGATCTAGCATCATAACAATTGGCGACGGGGTTTCGAATCCATTGCAGTTCAATTATATTATTATTATTGCTCCCTTGGGTTCCTAGTGGAACATAGGGCTTCAAATGCACGTCTCCATTTGCTTCTGTCTTCTGCTGTACTTTTCGCCTGCATCCATGTTAGTCCATATTCTTTCAACTCCTCTTCACACGATCTCCTCCATGTCACCCTTGGACGTCCCACACGCCGCTTCCCTTTCAGGTTCCACTCGAGGGCTTGACGCGCGATGTCACCCAGCGGTCTCCTCAGCGAGTGTCCAATCCATCTCCACTTTCTCTTGCATATTTGTTGGGCGATTGGTTCTTGCGTTGTTTGTTCCCATAATTCCTTGTTGGTGATTCTTTCCGATCCGGCCATCTGATCTTCAGTATAGAGCGAAGACAGTTGTTAATAAAGGTCTGCAGCCTTTTGGAAATATTCTTTGTGACCCGCCCGACAAGTTTCTGTCTGATCCATATAGAAGAACTGACTTTACGTTTGTATTGAAAATCCGAATTTTGTTGGTGATACTGAGTGACGAAGATTTCCAGATTGATTTCAGGTTGATGAATGTGTTTCTCGCCCTCCCGATTCTCGATTTGACATCCTCGTCCGCTCCTCCTGTAGGTGAGACAATGCTCCCTAGACAAGTGAATGAAGTAACCTCTTTCAAATCCCTCCCGTTGATGGTGATTGGCACAAGATGTTGCTGCTGTTGCTGTTGTTGGTTGGTTATTTTCATAACCTCCGTCTTGTCTCTGTTCATCACCTGGAGTTCTGTCTCCGCTGGCTGCTTCTTTGACCAGTTTGTCGGTTCTTGCTGGCTTGTAAGTCTTCGATTTTATGTGACATCAAGCATAAATCATCCACGCGCGAAATCCAGATCTTCTAGGTTCTTCACTTCGGTCCAGGATATTCCTGTCTTCTCGATTCCCACTGTCTAACGCATGATCCAGTCCACCACAATTAGGAATATCATTGGTGATAATATCCACCCTTGTCTGACTCCTGTGTTTACTCCAAACGCCTTGCTGAGTTTTCCATTGTGGATGACTTGACATGTGCCGTTGTCACACAGCTGTTGAATAAGGTTGATGAATATTTGGGGTACGCCGTAGTACTCGAGTAATTTCCAAATTACTTCACGGTCAACGCTGTCGAAGGCATTCTCAAAGTCTACAAAGTTGAGGTAGAGGTTTGATTGCCATTCCATGCTTTGTTCTGTGATGATAATGCGTAGAGTTGCAATTTGGTCAGTACATGATTTGCCTTTCCTGAATCCAGCTTGTTCTGGTCGGAGGTCTGTCTCCAGTGCGTCCTTTAATCTCTCCAGGATGATGCGACTCAGGATTTTACTTGGCGTCGATAGGAGCATGATTCCTCGCCAGTTCTTGCAGAGTGAGGCGTAAGTCGCCCCTCTTTTGTAGTTTCACGAGGTAACCTTTCCTCCAGTTAGTAGGCACCTTTCCCTCCTTCCAGACCTTTTGCAATAATAATGTCAGCATGTCTGCTGTAGTCTCTGGGTCCGCTTTCAGTGCTTCGGGGTGGGGTATTCCATCTGGTCCGGCTGCCTTTCCAGCTTTCAGAAGCTTGTTTGTGTTCAAGGCTTCAGCTCTCTTTGGGGGATTGGTGTCAACTTGCAGTTTTGTGCTCGCTGTTGTTGGTATTTTTGGACGGGTTGCAGGTGGTGGTCTGTTTAAGAGTCCTTTGAGGTGATCCGCCCAATGTTTAATCTGTTTTTCTTCCTTGGTGATTGGGTTCCCTTGGCTGTCTTTTATAGGTGTCGCTTGCAGTTCAATACAGTCAAATAAAAACCAGATCATCCAGTGTACATCCAGCCTGTCTTCCAAATGACAATTTCATTTGAACAAATGCAACTTCTCCTTCATCAACAACAGCAACAGTTTGAAGCTTGCCAGCTCAGCTTGATTGAAAAACTTACAAAGCAGTTTTCAATTCAAAATCTCGGCAGTTCCAACTCAGAGAAAACCGAATCTATTGGGAGTTCAATTGTAGAGTTCAATTTCGAACCTTCAACAGGCGTGACGTTTGAAGCTTGGTTTCGACGTTATGAAGATCTGTTCCGGGTTGAATGCGCTCACCTAGATGATTCGGCCAAAGTGAGACTACTCCTTCGGAAACTTGGTCCAGCCGAACATAACAAATATGTCAATCATATTCTACCAAAGAACTCCAGAGAACTCAACTTTGAAGAAACCGTTCAAACGTTAACCAATATTTTCGGTGAACAGTTATCTCTCTTCAGTATCCGTTACAATTGTTTCAAGATATCCAAAGATCCAGGAGATGATATTCTCACCTATGCTGGTAAGGTGAATCGTGAATGCGAGCGATCGAAAATTCGATCACTTACGGATGACCAGTTTAAATGCCTGATCTTTGTCTGCGGTCTCAAATCTTCAGTTGACAGTGATATTCGTACCCGAATCCTTGCAGAGATTGAACGCAAACCGGACATGACTTTACAGGAGGTAACTGCTGAGTGCCAGCGAATCATCAATCTAAAGCATGACACGAAGTTGATTGAGGACGGTCAAGTTCATGAATTTACTTCTGTTCAGGCTGTCAAGTCAAACAATTCTCTGCAAGTCAAACACAAGCCTCCCACAAATTGTTGGTTTTGTGGATCGTGGCATTTTGGTAAATTTTGCCCGTATAAAAGACATAAATGCAGTATCTGTAACAAGTATGGTCACAAGGAAGGATTTTGTCCCCCAGTGAAACCTAGATCAATCCGATCTCACAATACGATGGCACAGTCACGAAAGTTTCGATCTCGGTCGACGAAACCTCAAATCAGCAGTATGTTCGCTACCTTCAAAGTTGACTTCGAGTCAAAAAGAAAGTTTGTCACACTTTCTATCAACCAGAAGCCAGTTCGACTACAGTTAGATACTGCTTCTGATATCACAATCATATCTCCCCAGACGTGGCGGGCACTCGGGTGTCCACCTTATCAGAGAACGGAGCATACTGCAAGAAACGCGTCGGGTGACGTAATGAAATTATCTGGCCAGATTGAATGCGACGTAACTTTCCGGTCGACCTCGTTCCAAGGAACATGCTACATCACCAATCGTCATGATTTGAACTTGCTTGGTATTGACTGGATCGAAAAGATGAAACTCTGGGATGTCCCACTGAACTCAGTTTGTTCCAATGTACAGTGCTCAGATAGTCCTACCAACATGTTGATGCATCCGAACTCGACCGCAAAGGAGGACGCTGTGATCGCCGGCGTTTCTGTCGATGAAGACGTGTGCCACGTATTGATGACGGCAATAAACACTTTACCTGTCTCAGCCGACATGGTTCAACGAGAGACGCAGCGTGACCCGACATTACAGTCAGTTCAACAGTATCTGCGTTGTGGCTGGCCCTCGCGTATTGATTGTCCAGATTTAAAACAGTTCTATCAACGACGACATTCGTTATCCCTGGTCAATGACTGCAAAAAAAAAAAAGAACGTGTGGTCGTGCCTCGAAGTCTCCAAAAAAAAGTCATGAGTCAACTACATTTTACGCATCCTGGTATTGGCCGTATGAAATCGTTGGCACGCTGTTACGTCTACTGGCCAAATATCGATCGTGAATTAGAAGCGATGGTTCGCTCATGTTCTCGCTGTGCTCAGGCTTTGAAAATGCCTATCAAGACAGACCTACAGCCGTGGCCCAACCCAGGAAAACCGTGGTCAAGAATCCACATAGATTTTGCCGGCCCAATCAATGGCAAACAGTTTCTCGTGGTAATCGACGCGTATTCCAAGTGGCCGGAGGTTTTCATTATGCAAAATACCACAGTGACGATAACATTAAATAAGTTGGTTCAGCTTTTCAGCAGATTTGGTGTTCCAGAGAT
The DNA here is from genome assembly GCA_944472135.2 of Trichobilharzia regenti. Taxonomy (NCBI): domain Eukaryota; kingdom Metazoa; phylum Platyhelminthes; class Trematoda; order Strigeidida; family Schistosomatidae; genus Trichobilharzia; species Trichobilharzia regenti. The sequence continues at coordinate 65,319,220 of OX235267.1, forward strand.
CATCGTTTCCGATAACGGACCTCAGTTTACAGCTGAACAATTCAAACAGTTTTGTGAGCGGCTAGGTGTTCAGCATATTCGCAGCCCGCCTTACCATCCTCAGTCAAATGGACAAGCAGAGCGTTTTGTTGATACACTCAAGCGCGCACTTCAGAAGTCAAACGAGGAGGGATCGATAGAGGATGTATTGCACAATTTCCTCTTCATTTATCGAACCACAACCAACCCATCATGCCCAAATCAAACATCTCCCGCAGAAGTTATGTTTGGAAGAAGACTACGTACTACTTTGGATACAATTATCCCGATCCCATCAAGACGGAGCAAATGTGGTCGAAATAGTGAATTTTGGTTCAATAGACGTCATGGCACCAAGCAAAGAAGTTTCATGGTTGGTCAGTCGGTACTGGTTCGTGATTACATACGGAGAGATCGCCCATGGGTTTCTGGAGTGATCGTTGGAAGAAAAGGCCAAGTCATTTACAAGGTCAAGGTTGGAGACCTTATTTGGGTCAGGCATGCCAATCAAATAAGAAATAGACTAGTTGGTAAACAGTTGAACGATTCCAAGTCCGCCGACGTACAATTTGAGCTATTGATAGATACGACGGATCCGAAAACGTCACATGGCCAAAATAGTCGAAACAAAGGCAAAGTGTCCCAGCAGCCAAGGAGATCACAACGACAACCAAGACCGCCAAAGTACCTACAAGTGATTCCGCGATACAAAAGCTACCGGTAGCCCTATCTTAAAAGGGGAGGTGTTAGGAAGAGGCAAAACACATGCAATTATCAAGTTATTATCATGTCGTTGACATGCATTTGTTTCTGCTTTCTGATTGGACGCTTGCACAATTCCAAACTCTCAACCGGATTGGTTGATTTCCAGTCTACCTTATTTTTGTATAAATACAGTCACTTTTGTCATAATAAATGATTCTGGTTTTACCGCTGATTATCGCGTGTTCTGCTTTACCAGTTAAGTGGGCACTGGTCAGTAGTTAGGCAGTTACCTCGAGACAAAGATCTAGCATCATAACATTGACACACACACACACACACATGTATGTACATACATACTGTTACATATGTATGACCTGGGAGTAAAGGACAACCAGGTTTTTCGTCAGCCTAGTTTTGGACCCTTTAGCAATACACGAAAACAGGACCTTCTAGTTACAAAGCTAGTTCGTAGACCATTAAGCCATTGGGACCCATCTAGTGGCCAGTCCATGAATTCTAACTTCTGCCAACCGATGTCTACTCAAGATGAAATCCTTCAACCAATCAGACAAAATCCCGATAAAACCAATACTTTGAAATTGATCTGATGCTCACTAATGTCTACTCGCCCTATTCAGGCAGTTAACCTGGGACTCCAGTGGGAAGCAGTGACCAGTAGGGTTCAGCACGTTAAAGGTGGGAACAGTTACTCCTTGAAGAAGACATTGAGAAGTGGTCACGCTATGTCATGAATTGGTAGAGGTTAGAAATTATTGGCTGGCTGGCTGGCTGACCATTGGATTGGGTCCCATTGGCTTAATGGTCTACGAGCTCGTCTTGTAACCAGAAAGTTCTGGTTTTGAACCCTGGTGGCGATGTGTACTGCTGAAAGTGTTATGTTGCTGCTGCTGAGTGGTTAATAGTAGTTTTCCCCGTCGCCAAATTGTTATGTACTCGTCGCTAAATTATTGTTATGTATTGGTCGAGAATTTAATAGTCCTGACGCAAGAAAGACGGAAATCAGAAGACCACTAGGTTAGCGATGATACTTCTATTTTCCAAACACAAGGAGAATGCAATAAGTGGTATCACACCAAAGTAAGTAAGATAGTCACAAGATTGTGTGAGCGAAATATATATATGGCCGTCCAGACAAGTGTGTGAACAAATCAATAGACAGTCTTAACATGAATGGCTAATTATAATGAAGTATCGATCCATATATACATAGCGAAATATAGCAGATATGTCAAAAACCACACATATAATATGGATATCTGTCACCAAGCAACGGACTGTCAACAAACACTCATATTATATATAATATAAGGGGAATATACATTGTTAAAGGAGACAGGTTCATCAAAAGTGAAATGGTCACAGACTAAGCGAGCAACAGAAAGAGAGATCACCATGCACACACATATATATATATGTGGATACATATCAGAAAGGCCCTAAACCAGGTTGACGAAACACCTGGCTGTCCAGTACTCCCTGATTAGTTTTCCAGTGGTTCTCTAACTCATATCAGTTCATCATGAAATCTTCCAACCAATTGAACATAATCTCTACAAGTCAACTAAGCACTACCACTCCCCACTCACCTACCCACCGAAACACATACACACAAACAAATATACCTACCAGAGAGGCAATGAAGCACATTAGAGGTTGTAGTGGCGCCTCAGATGGAATAACTCTTTGAAGTCATGTGAACATATTACACTAATTAGGAAGGCTTTATGGTTTTTTCGAACATTCGGGTAAAAAAGTGAACATAGGAAATCGCTGAAAAATATTTATTATTCAAGTGTTTCATCCTGGCGCAATACCCTTCAGTAGTACTCACCAATAACTCACCCTAGATGATCGTACTGAGAGTAGTGAGTTAACGAAATGTATCGGTTGACCAATCAGCTACTAGGATGGAATTCAATAGCTGCTCATGAATTCTAACTTCTGACTACGGTATGAAATAGTCTGGAGTTCTACTGAGATCAGCTGTTTCTGACCGCCGCCCATCCGTATCCATCCACAGTATCAGGTAAATCTCAGGGAAACTCTCCTATCTTTAAGTACTGCTGTAATGTCAGAAGATAAGAGACTTAGTAACACACCTTTATTGAGTGAAGATACAACATATTTATGCATTCTTAGCCATATTCAGGCTGGGCTGGGTCAAAGGAGAATAAATCGCTCTGATTGGCTGGTACTTGGCCCAAGGTTAGGGTTAGGCTGTCCAGTCTATGGTTGCTTTCTTGTCCAAAACGTAATCTAATTCCAGGTTTGAGGAATAAACACAGTGGTTAGGACTCTGGCCGACCATGCACATAGTCTGGGGTTCGATCCCCTGCCGACGCACACTTGATATCTATGGTCCGTCTGCAAGATTTGGGCTACCGATATCACATGCTGAAAATTCAATACTTGTACCAAAAAAATACGGTGTGGAATCAAGGTGTAATCAAAAATTTAAAAAAATAATAAAATACCTCTGCTGCAGCTATTAACGTAAAATGTTAGTTTCAGTTTTTGGCCGCTCCCTATCGATCTGTATTGTGCCTCAATGCCTACAGGTTGGGATTCACTAATTCCAAGCTATGATCCTGTGTCCATACATCATGTCCTGGATTCTGACAATCTTTGTTCGGAGATATCTTCAGAACAGTAATTTCTCTTAATGTGAAACAACTCTTACATTATCATCGTAATACAGAAGTGAGGTAATCCCGTGTAAAAGTTTATTCACTATGCACAGATATTGGATCACTGGTCATCAGTAGTTTGAATATGATTTTTTGACATCCAGTGTAGTCTGTATTCTTGAGGACTGACAGCATTTTGTGTAGGAGAGATTCAGTGATACATACTACTGATTAATTAACATAAGTAGACGGATACTACTCACGTCGACTTGCAGTGCTTATAATTACCAGCCATATAGAAGTGATCTAAAGAACAGACGCCTGTTTTTGTGGTCGAACGTATTTCTTTTGATAAAGAAAGGAAGACGAAATTTGCAGTATAAAATGATATCATTCTATTTCACAGGTTCTCATCAGCTGCAGACTACCTGAAATTACAATGGTTATATAGATGATAATAACATACTTTAATGTTCGAGTGGTGGTAGAGAAGAGATACTATAAAATTGACGCATCTGAATGAAAGCATTACAATGTTTTTAGTTTAAGTTTTCATCATCAATTTATACGCTTTTAAAGTTGAAAAGAGGGGGAGGGGTAAGACAGAAAACAGGAAAAATTGATTAACAGAACAATGTTGGCTTGTAGGTTTACATAGCAACTCAAGAAACAAAAGCGGTTACAGTTTATGAGATTAAGATTTATTCAGTGAGTTGAGATCACTGAATTAGATGACTAATCAAAATCAAAATTCTGTTACCAAGGGAGTGAGAGATTAATCACACTCTCTTTCTGTATGCATAAGTCTGGTTTAAGTCTTTTGATTGCGATTGCTTCGGCAAATCGTAGTAAATTTGCTGTCCTTTGTCTGTTTAATATTCTGAAGGACTTAGAAATCTCTACGAGATGTCCGGTATCAACAGTGTGTCTGGTAATTGCACTCTGAGAATATCTGCTTCCTTTCAGGCACAGATTTTTGGGAATATGTTCAGAAAACCACCGGATAGAAGCCCTTCTTTCTATCCTTCCAATGTACTTGCTCCGTGTACTTGCATGTGAATTCATAAACGCAGTTGGAGGTGACATCAGCAGGGTATTTATCCAGTTTTGAGTGGATTAAAGAAGGAGTGGTGCTGTATAATGTTATGAGTTTTGCTGCCGGAAAGCTTCTATTTATTGCACCTTTCAATCTTTTGTGACACTGCATCTCCTTTGTGTGGTAGACAAATAAACACTTTTTTCTTTTCTACAGTTGGATGCTTTTCTTTCTCATCTTTTTCTCTGCCATACTTCTGAATAAATCCCTTAGGGTATCCATTTTCCCTTAGGCATTTCTCGACGAAATCTAATTCTCATTCGACCCTGTTTGGTGAACATAGCTTCCTGGCTCTGTCATACAAAGACAAAGGACAGCAAATTTACTACGATTTGCCGAAGCAATCGCAATCAAAAGACCTAAACCAGACTTATGCATACAGAAAGAGAGTGTGATTAACCTCTCACTCCCTTGGTAACGGAATTTTGATTTTGATTAGCCATCCAATTCAGTGATCTCAACTCACTGAACAAATCTTAATCTCATAAACTGTAACCGCTTTTGTTTTTTGAGTTCCTATGTGAACCTACAAGCTAACACTGTTCTGTTAATCAATTTTTTCTGTTTTCTGTCTTACCCCTCCCCCCTCTTTTCAACTTTAAAAGCGTATAAATTGATGATGAAAACTTAAACTAAAAACATTGTAATGCTTTCATTTAGATGCGTCAATTTTATAGTATCTCTTCTCTACCACCACTCGAACATTAAAGTATGTTATTATCATCTATATAACCATTGTAATTTCAGGTAGTCTGCAGCTGATGAGAACCTGTGAAATAGAATGATGACATCATTTTGTACTGCAAATTTCGTCTTCCTTTCTTTATAGAAATTTATCAAGGGAACCAAATGTATGTATTTTTTTTATTTACAGCCCGATTCCACACTCTATATATTTGGTACAAATATGGAATTTTCGGCATAGATATCGGTAGCCTAAATTTCGCAGGCCGACCATAGATATCAGGTGTGTGTCGGCAGGGGATCGAACCTCGAACCATGTGCATGGTCGGCGAGAGTCCTAACCACTGTGCCACCGACTTTGAAATTGAGTGTCACAAAATTCAGACCCTTAGAGATAGATAAATTCACCCAAGTGTTTAGGTATCTAGGATTCGGGCGTCTTGCACTGACTAGGCATCTTGAACTAAGTGGAGTCTCGTAAACCTGAGATTAGCTGTACTCAAAAGAGTGAGGAAAGGTATTTCAATGTTTCTGTAACCCCTATGGGTCTGGATATCCGACTATCGACTAAAAGGCGGGTGTACTACCCAGTATTCCGCTCCGTCCTCCTTTATAGCTAGCTGTGAGACCTGGCCATTGAGAGTGGAAGACATGAAAAGATTAGCTGCCTTTGATCATAGGTGCCTGTGCTCTATCTTCCGTGTCAAGTGGTACAATAAGGTGAGCAATATTGAGGTTAGGCGTCGAGTTCTAGGTAAGGAGGGGAAATCAATTGACGAGGCTGTGAAATTACATCAATTGAGATGGTCAAGAAATGTGTTATGTATGCATGCCTAGTCATCGCCTTCTCCGACAATGGGCAATGTTAGCTGACATATGATTGGTCAGGCTGGAAAAGAGCTAGCGGCGGTCAAACCAAAACATGGCTTCATCAGTCAATGAGATCCACAACAGTTAGTTTAAGTCAAGTAGGAAGGTGCAGACTTCTTGACTGGTTGGGGTCCTCGGGACGGCAAACATCAATGAAGGCTGGGAACCATTGGTGATATGGTTCACAATCGTTCTCAATGGCTGACGCAGATTCATCCACTGCTTGTGACTTATGATTTCCAGTGAAACTGTAGTGTTCTTCGTTGTTACTATTCCCTGGGCTCACACCTCTATTTCTTCTACTTTCTTCTCTTGCTTTACGTGCTACATGGAAGGAGTGTGGCAACTTGGACTGCTGCACATCGATGCAAAGTTCTATGTCGAAAACAGACAGAAAGACACGCTATAAGGCTGGAAAACACTACTAGTTTAGTGTACTTGACTTCCGACGACTCACATCAATCAATCAATAGCATGCATTGTAGCATATTGATTGTATCCTCTGCAAATGAACAATACCATCAGCTTAGATTTATTACTACAGGGAAGGGTTTATTTTCGAGGGAAAAACTACTCAAAACTGTTGTGATTTTCAAGCTTTTAGGCATTTGATTTGTTTGAAGTCTAACCACGAATTGGTATCAGTTAGAGAACCATTGGAAATCAGCCCTGCAGTACTGGAAAGCTGTTTCGTCAGCCTAATTTCGGACTCATCGGCTATACACACACATACGCCTGGGTTTGAACCGAGGATTTTCTGCTTACAAGGTGAGCTCTTAGACAATTAAGCCACTGGGACCAGATTCAATGGTCCATAAATTCCACATTCCTTCAGTTCGTGGCATTTTTAGCACGACCACTGGGGAGTGTCATAGGCACTTCTCTGTCTTCACCCCAAACCTCATGGATCCCCCACAAAGTTGCCCGGAGTCTTAGTAAGAAGTTGTGATCTGTAGGGTCTACCCAGTAGTGAGTGATGACAGATAACATTGGCCGGTTACAGTAGCGGTGAAGCCATGAATTCGTAGAAGTTAGAATTCATAAGCAAGTGAGTCGTATCCCAGTGGCTGAATGGTTAACGAGCTTGAATTGTAACCGTTAGGTCCTGGGTTCGAATCCCAGTGAATAGGAGGTGATGATACGTCCCGAACTAGATTGACTGTCAAGTTCTCCAGAACAGGTTTTCAATAGTAACTTAACTGACACTAATCCGTTGTCACACTTGTGCAATTACCTCATCATAGAGCTTCACGTTTCTCGCTTATGCAGCTTACAGAAATACTACGTTGGACTTATATTGTCAGACGACTGACACCACAACGCGTAGAATATTTGTAACTTATTTTATACTACTATAAGTAGTCAAGTGTTAAAATCGAAATTTTCACTGAACATTTGTGCATCACAAGTAAATTTGAATTCATTTAGCGATTCGCATATTACATAACCGACATACTACACAAAAGCAGAGAATTGTGAGAAAAAATCGATTCAGGCTAACCAGGACGAGTAAGCATGTTCAGGAGAAGGAACAGTCACACGAAAAAGCTTAGTTCATATGGACGATCATCAAGAGTCGATTAGTTTATCGGCTCTGTTCAAAACGACTTATAGCCATTCCCGGAATAGCTTCAAGCCAAGGATTTTCAGCATTCCGAATACCAAGACCAGGCAGTTCCCCCTCCCTATTTAGCTGGCTGAAAAACACCATCAAAAACTTCACAGAGTAATGCCAGGTTTCGCCGCTACGCCGCCCCTGGCTCTTGTGTAACTGAATCCTATTTCACCTGGCATGACTTAACGGGGAAGTCGGTGGTCTGGAATGCATGATATGCGTCCGATACATCTCAGTCGATGTAGCTTCATAACCATATTGATTGAATTATTCTTATAACCCAACATTTAACTCTTAACCCCAATGTTGCTTATCATACTATTCTACTTAAAACAGAACATAGATAGCAGATATCTGTGCTTAAAGGAAGCCTTTATATCTCTCGCCTTTAATGTCCATGTTTCACGGTCATTGAGGAAGACGGAATGATTTGTCGCGTATTATCCACATTCTTTTACTGATATCTGGAAATCATATCTACTCCAGAGATAACGTAAAACAGCATATGCTCTATGAGCTGTTTGCATCGATACTGAGACTCGAATAGTGCACTAATCTTTTTTCAAACTGAGAAGCGTTTGAGTTTAAACACTGTCTTTGGCTAAGAAGACAAGTACCTTCACCGATGGTCGCTGGTCACCATTAATCAAGATCACATCGTATTGACCTTCATATTTCATTGAGGCATCTGTGCTAGGAGGCGACATGACAGCCAGTAGATGCTAGTTCTGTTCATCTACTCTTACCAAACAATCAACCAGTTAGTCAATAGCAAATAGCTAAGTTTGGTTTGATCACCCCGGCTAACTTTTCTCTAACTTGAACCTAACCATGTTGGCTAACATCACGGAATGAGGAAGGCGATGGTTTGTCATGAGCAGCATGTATCCTATGCAATCTCAATCAGTTCATCTTCACAACATCGAAGACATCTGGCATTTTCATACCTTCCAATCGAAATGTTCGTGTCTCATAGACATAAAGAAGGATAGGGAGAGAGAACTTCTGTTCAGTATACATGTCCTTTGATCAACAACAGGATATCACGTCATCTGTGTCGGAGATGACAAAAGTTGGCAAAATGTCACACTAAGCTGACTACACTACTGACTGACAGATTTAAGTAGTTGAATACCTGTCAGATAGAAATGATCTAAACGCCATTCGACGACCACTTTGTTCGTGATTGCCATTGAACTACTCAAATCAGTCAATCAGTAGTATATGGAATTCAGTGAAGAAATAAATCTAAAAAACCTCACTGGTCACGACTTTTTACTAGATCTCCAGGTAACTCCGACCTGTAGCCATTCACTAGCGAGCATCAGATTAATTTTCAGTATTTGATTTGTTTTTCGAGATCGACCACGGATTGACATCAGTTGGAGAACCACTGAAAACCACTACTGGAGTAGTGGACAGCTCTTTCGTCCTAATTGTGGACTCGTCGACAGTAACGGGAATGGGAACAGTCAGATCATCTGCAAACTTAAGAAAACTGATATCATACCATGGTCTAATTGGAAAATGAAATCAAACCACTACAAACCAACCCTTAAAAATTAATCTGATGCTCGCTCGCTAATGACCATGCTACAGGACGCAGTTGCCTGAAGTGAGTTCTAGTGGGAAGTCGTGGCCACTTAGGTTCATCTAGCTGAGAGTGAGGATGGGATTCCCACCTATGGCATTGGTTGGTGGTCGCACAAAATGCATCACTAACTGGTAGATGTTAGAATTCATCGACTGGGCATTATATTGGGCCTCATTGGCTGAATGGTATAGGAGCTTGCCACACTAAGACGAAACAGCTGGTTGTCCAGTACTTCTTGGTTGGTTTTCAATGGTTCTCTAACTAATATCAGTCCATGGTCTTAATCGATAAAATAAATTAACTCTTGAAATTGAGAACACCACTAATGCGAATTAAAACATCATCAGTAACTTTGTATATATTTACAAACTTTTAGATCAATAAAAATTATTGAATAAGTTGAGATTAATCGATTAAGAAATTAGGGAAGCAAGAGATTATCAGAAAACCAGTCGAAAAAAAACAAAACAAGACAGTGTTTCAAATCGATTTTGGTGCTAAAACCCTGATTCGAATAACTGTGGAGTTGTCTGCTTCTGTGTAAAAGTCAAATTTCCTGATGAGGAGGACGTTGGAAGAACTGGTGTTGACAACGGTGATGATGATGATGCGATTGTGTTCAGGGAGTTGAATGTTCCTTCTTTCGCTGTCGTCGTTGTCGTCATCATCATCATCATGTACTTGCTTTTTATATTCATAGCTGACAGCATTGCCATATCGCTCAGGTCATCTTGATCTTGTCGATTACGAAATCCTTTGGCGAATGGATTATTATTAATTTTGATACGTATAACATCAGGATTTTGATAAGCGGTAACTGTATAGAACTGTGTTCCAGGTATAATATAAGCGCCGATTAATTCCAATTGGTCAGATTGTGGAAGACACACCATCGATGAATTGTACTGTGAATGATTATTATTATTATGATGATTGGAATAATTCAAGTGGGTACCGTTTACACGGTTAAGGCGGACAACAGATATTCGTGGAATATAATAATGCATACTGTGGACTTGAATCTAGAAGGATTCGAGATAAACAGAAGAAGAAGATGGTAAAATAAATGAAATTGTTTGTTTGCTTATATAGAAAGCTTTTCAATACATCGTATATGGCAACAGTACAGAATAGGCGCCAAAATCGAGTGACCTTGAATCAGTCAATCAGATCTTTCCAGGTAAAAAGTGTCATTATTGTACGAAAAGGCGTGCTTATGAGACTAATATTTGTAATAAAAATGAATTACCCAGGGTATATATCTCTAATATCCTGCAAAAATCAGTCCAAATTTCTCATAGGAGTGTCTCTGGACATATAGATCCAATGTTAGTTCAAAATTCATCTGAGTGGCTATATATTATATCATATCGGAACCATTTACCATTTCAATGCGTTATTTAAGATGGGCCAGGAATCCTTCAATGGAATTTATGAGTTCCACTTGTAGGACCCGTTAATTTGGAAGAATGATTGACTTTATAATGAATATAGCTTAATGGCGTTAGTTGCGAATAACTTGGCAGTGTCTGGAAGGACTAGTCGTTGTATTATTGGTATTAAAGTATCGGCACTTCTGCTTGAGATGCCTTCTGTTATTTCTTTTCGAAGATTTGTATCGTACAGTCTCAGCACCCAAACATCGTATGCTCTTCTCCTGTCACAGTGATTCATTTTTCGTATTATAAGTATTGTTTCGCCAATATGAACGACGACATCGATTCTCCCAAGTACACAAGTAATTCCATTGATCTTTTGTGGCGCAATATCCCGATAGTGATGATGCCACTGCACTGTTGACATTCGATTTTTAACTTCATCATAGATATGCTGATGGAAGTATCCTTAACCGAACTTAACGACTTAGGAATCGACTTGTTACCAGGGAATAGTCTTATGGACTTAGAATATGCAGATGACATAGTCCTGTTAGGGGAGGATGCTGACAAAATCCAGCAGAGTCTTCTGAACACCTCGAGCAGCAATCTTCGTATGTTTGGCATGCGATTCGCCCCTGTAAAATGTAAGATGCTGCTACAGGACTGGACTACGTCAACTCCTGCCTAGCTTAGTGATAGGCAGTGAAGTGATAGTGTGTTGAGAGCAGGCTGCTAGCCGATTGGTTGACATTAATCTACGTCAATGTCTAGGTCACTAATATGGGCCGTGAGAAAATATGAACAAGGCTGTTTCAACAACCAATCACAGCCTAGACTTAAACGTGGACAAATATGATTCGCAGATAAATGGCTCTACTTTCCATCCGAGGAATATCGAAAACAGCCAATGTTTCGATTTTGAGAAGAAGGTATCTAAGAAATCAACATAATGTACAGCTTATCAACTCCTACAGACTTCTTGCTATGACAGTGGTGGTCGCATCTGAATGCATAACCATCAGTAGCTCGGAAATACTTCTAAAGAGTCAACATCCCTCCATGTATATGTATATATTTTATTCCTCCCTACAAACACATTTTACACCCAGAAGTTAAAAACCAAATCTCAGTGAAAGTTGTAACATCCATTTGTAATGATGAACTATCTGATTGGTTGGTTCAAGGTCATTTGACTTTGGTGTCTACTGTTTACTGTTGCTTCGTATATTTAAAGGTGTACAGGGATTTCTTTGGCTTCAGGTTTGACCAAGAGGTTTAATGAGTTCTAGAACCATTAAAAACAATTAATTGGGTACTGATTTCATTCCTATTTGAAACTCTTCAATGTCACAAACCCATGATCGAACAATGGATCGATTACTATGAGATCCATTCGCCCATTTATCTGCTGGGGAGAATTTAGATGACCCGTGGATCTAATGCTCACAGGTGACTGAATACAAGATGGAGTTTTCGGGAGTTCTCCTGAGAAGTCACGTGTGTGAGGACTAGTACTCGTTGATGTCATTGTCTAAAGGTTGTGGTATATAAATTGCAAATCAACAGATGTTAGAATTCATGGACAATTCCGTTCCATTCCAGTAAATGAACAGTCAGTGGGTTGGAATTTTGATCTAAAGGTTCAGTATTCGTCCCCCACCCTAGTGGGTGGTGTATGGTGGTGACAAGTCTGACAGAAGAAAGAAAAAGGTTTCCAGTCATTCTGGTTTTCAATGGTTCTCTAACTAAAGTCAGTTTCGCTATAGATGATGCTGGACATCTATTTCTGGGGTCAGTTGTAGCTGGCGGTTTTATTTGTTGTTGCAGCCACTTTGGAATGTGTTCTCTAGCCCTAATCTGCAGAGACCGATGGATCCTCCATATGTACGTATCTCCACACATACATGTAAATTGATAAACACAGTGGGATGTGACATTGTCGTTCGGATAATGTGAAGGTTTACAGGACAGCATAGTTCTCGTTTTCTCAATGAAGATAAGTTTAGCTGCAAAATAAAGTTCTATTAATTGCGGCTTTGAGTCTTTTCTAGTAACCAGAGTTTGTTGATCACCTCTGAATGGCAAGGATATGTAAACATCCTTTTTGGGAGCTGACTGGATTGGTAAAGCTCTATAGTTGACACTCCCGTAACGCCTAATAAATCTCAGTGGTTAATTGTTATCTAACAGTATTTCAGTGAGGTGTTGTCTTTCTTCTTCAATTGTATCGGCAGTACATATACGGTGAACGTGCTTGAACAAACACTTAACCAACGTCTTTTTATACTGTAGTGGACAGAAACTATGATAATTTAGATACTGTCCAATCCATGTAGAATGTTTTTAGACAAATTGTTTTACTGCTCCATCTGCTATGTGCGGGTTATGAGTACATCTAAAAACAGCAGGCAACCATTATTCTCTTTTTAATGTACGTTAGAGATATACCGTTTTGTACTCTGTTGATATAGTTCAGGATTTCTATGGCGTCTGTCGGTTGATCACAAATGACTATTTTGTCATCTGTATGTCTCTCTTAAATTCAATTTATGATGAAAAACTTGGAGACAATTAGACTCAATGCACAGACGTACTTCAGAATGAATCTAGCACTCTTTGGTGACTGACTATGACTGCAGTTCCAGTGAGACTCATGGCGTCCACCAAGTAGGGTGTAAGGAATACCGCTCACCAGTGAAACTGGCAGGTAGTGCCACTAAATGTATTACGAAACGACAAAAGCTGCCTAATTGAAATCCACCCCATTATCTGAATGGCCAATCACTTGCCTTGCAATCTGGACATCTAAAGTCTTACTACTAACTTCTCTCTTTAGTTACAGTAATAATAATAATTTATATAACATTTCTCTAATATAACTCACCATATTTTTATGTGATTTCAATTCTTTACTATTTGTTATCTTAACCCGTGTAAAGTTTACTCCAGACTCCATCCAATAAGCGCCAGTTTTAGGTGATTCTTCTTGAATATAATATCTCCCGTCTAATGATGAAGAAATCACAAAGAAAAGAGAAATAAATAAATCTGTGAAAATATGATAACGTATACGCGCGTCGGTGGCACAGTGGTTAGCACGCTCGCCAGCCATGTATATGGTCCTGGATTCGATTCCCTGCCGAAGAACTCCTTTACCCCCCTCTATACCAGAAATAATGCTGGTAAAGAGGAAAGGTTGGGCATGTGGCGGCTAGCAATCCAATCCTGTAAAAAATTAACACTGCTACAGAAACTTCAAACCACTGGCTTGAAGCCCTATCTTCCACTGGGGAATGTGAAGGAAAAACAAGCATGACTGATCACGTTTTGAATATAGTTATTTCAGGGACGACAGTTGGCTACACATTTTCTCTCTTCCAATGAGCCTGTTGTTTAAGCAATACTTAAATACTAAATTTGGATGAAATTTACTGCGTAATCATCGGTGTACAGCACCTATAATAATTATTATAACCTTCTTTAAGAAATGATGAATTTCAAAATTAATTATTTTGTGTATTTAACAATTCAGAAACAATTGCTATTATTTACATTCGTATTGTACAGTTCCACTCGAGAGTCTATCTGGTGTATGGTGTTGGTCAACTGTCGTTTCAAGAAGTATCCAACCCACTTCGATTTTTGATATTAGTATTAAATTTGAGCCCTGTGATGGTAGAGTATAACTCCATTATTATGGATAAGATTTTATTTTTATAAATCACACAGTAGTGTTGTACAGTTAAATTAACTGATGACGACGTTTCGAGCACAAACTATCGCCATTCATAATCATATCAAGGCACTACTCACACACAACTTTCTTGCTTCATTTATATACATAAGTAAAAATTGATGATTAGACATTTGAATGAAATCAATATAAGATAGAGTACATTCGGAAGCAATATTAGTTTTATCAGTAAAATACAATTAGATGGCATTTAAGACGAGTGTTTTATAGTCAAAATAAGTAACTTGTTAGAATGTAATCATATATGTGAATTGAAATAGAATTTTAAGATTATTTATTATCCTCCTCTGATTTGACTGACTGACTGGTGGTAATAATATCTTCCATATCTCTGGTAATTGCATTGAGTCATTTCTGTTGCATGTGTTGTGTTGGGTGTAGACTCGATGAACAAGGCAGGATTCAGTAATCAACCTCTCTCTCCACCTGCCCATATTACTTCTTAGAATTTTAGCTCTCTCCCATCCATCCTATTGTGTGGTAATGTGTTAATGAATGCAATGCGATTGCTGAGCTTTTTTCTAAATTACTCATCTTCTCGGAGTTAAACATTCTTACCTTAGTTAAATTCTTATATTCTGACAGGCAATCTCACTACTTCCTATCTACTAGTTTGACTTATGTAGTTAGCTTAACTCACAGTCATTGCAGGGTATTTTGTAAATTATATTATTTCATCTAATTGGGTTCACCGGGTCCTTTAACCTCCATACCTTGTCCTACCTGAGTGAGTTTGTAGTTTTGAATACCACTGCCTAATTTCCGCTTTATTAAGAATCCTATGTCAGGAGGGTTTCAGAAGTCTCCTCCTTATATGGTAAAACTAATGTAGATGCCTTATATTTTCTCTTATCTATGCTATCATTATTAGTTTCTACATTATTTTCATTTTGATTTTGACATTTTTCGATATTCCTAATGCATTTTATAGGAGAGTTATTCAACACCAACGCCTCTTTTGTCTGTTTCATTTCATTATTAACGTCTTTTTTTGTGCATATTTATTGGACGAAAGGTTCTTGTTTGGTTCTTTGGTGGACAAAGTTTCCTGTTCCTTATTCTTTCTGGCCATTTGATCTTCATTATTTGGTCAGGGAAGGTATCTGTTGATGAAAGTGTTTAATAGTCTGTCGAAAATCATTTTAATGAAGTGATCGCCAAGTCTCTGAACCAAAATAGTGGCATTTGATCTTGTTGCTTCTTTTCATTCAAGTAGATTTTCCTACTGATCTCAGAGTTGTGAATGTCTGCCTTTATCTCTACCGTCTGAAGTTGATAGCATGATCCTAAGCCAGGTTAACTCAAAGAAATGACTTCCTTCAGACCTCCGTCGTTGATAGTACTTCTCACTTCTTGTTGGCAGTGGGTGCGTATCTTCATTACCTCTGTCATCCCTGTGTCCATTTGAAGTCATGCCAGAATCTTCTGCCAGCTCATTGATTTAAGCCAGTGGATCTTCAATCTTTTATGACATTATATATATATATATATATATATATATATATGTATATGAATCATGAAGGTGAGACCTTGTAGTGCCTTTTCGTTGGTTCAACTTATGCCTTCTACTGTTTGTGTACCATCAAGCTGCAAAGGTGAATTTTTGAAAAACATTTGAGCTACTTATAAGTAGTATAAAACTGTAAACAAAACATTAGTCACAGGAGTGCGAGCCATGGATGACATTATCGTCTAAAACTCCAACGCAGAACTCCTCGTTCTGAACATCGAAGCCACTTAGCAAATAGAGACACATGAATATTTGATGACACTAATACTTAACCATCTGTGCGGTTTTACAATGAAAATGACCTGTTTTACATCGTAAAAGTTATTCTTTCCACGTCTTTCTCAGCTCCGTGACATACAGTTAGCTGTCCAACTAACATGCA